>JAQGAF010000987.1:0-37080 GCA_034687865.1 Kryphioiulus occultus | reverse complement strand
GTCAACTACAGTCTCACTATCGTCAACTACAGTCTCACTATCGTCAACTACAGTCTCACTATCGTCAACTACAGTCTACTATAGCTTACTACAATCCATCAAGTTTGCTATCATCATACTACAGTCTACTACCATGAAGTTTAATGTCGTCTACTACAGTATACTACCATCAAGTCTAATATCGTCTACTACAGTCTACTACCAGTCTACTATCGTCTAGTACAGTCAACCGTCAAGTCTGCAATCGTCTACTAATCTGCTATCAAGCCAACTACAGTGTACTGCTCAATGATAGTCTGACAACTTCTCGATTTTATGAAAGAGGAAGTAAGAACCAACGTTGCCAGACTACTTGTGTACTTCTTCTCTTTACTTCTTCAGAACGAAAATGGCCTCCACCTCGAGTCGATTGCCCAGTTTTTTAAGCCAGTGGAAGGGCGGTGGGTTCGGACGTAGCCCCCGGTGCCCCCACGGAGCAGGCGCCCCCAACCGCCTCTCAAATTCTCGCCGCAGTTCACGGCCGACCTACAGCACGTGTAATTTGCCGAGGCCCGTTTAATTACCCCATGCCTGCGTGGGTCCCTGGGTCACCCGGGCCCGGAGCCCCAGCGGGCATTTCGCCAACGACGTACTAATTAAAAGGCTGTTTCGGCATACCGCATAGGGCCCAATGGGCCCATCCCCAGCCAAATCCATCATCCCCCTCATCGTCTTCAATTCGTTTTGGCCAAACCTGTACCCAACATGGTCGGCCATGAACCGCCACCCCTTGAACGGGCTACTTGAGGGAGCCCCTTAACCTTGAAGGACAAGACCTGTTGGCTGGCTGGCCGCAAGATGTGAGATTCTATGAGAGAGTGAGAGTCCAAGGAACCGGCAGAAAAACACATGTTCCGCGACCCTCTTTCGCCAAAACACTGGGTGGGCCCTTTCAAAAAATGCACCGACTCGAAAAGCAGGATTTTTCAATGGCGCTGGGGCGTTGGCGAAGAGGGACTCATTATTGGGGCTGATGGCCCCCCTCTTACCCCAGTACTGGGTACTGGTATTCGGGCGAGGTTGGGCCTGAGAAAGCGACGTTTGGCCCGGGCCCCTACCCCCTCTCCCATGCCCTTCCTAGTCGTGAATTAACGCGCAGTGGTCTGCGCACGAGGCCAGCCCCGGCCCCTGTGACCCTTGACCTGGTCTGGACACTAACCGGTATCGAGGTGCGGCTTAAATTGGAAAAAATAGTTCTCGTCTGGAGGCCAATCGGAAATGACACTTCCAGAGCTTAGCTTGGCAGTGGCTTGAGTTGTCTTGAAAATACTCTCGACAAATTGGCCACATGTCGAGAGTAGTGCAAGTCAGGTGTATACGTTGATTGAAGTTCCACTGAAGTTTGTGAAATCTGGAGTAATGGTCGTAAAGTCATTTGAAGTGTTCGCGAGTCCAGCCTTCACTTTGCCGGACTTCAATTAACCTCACAGACCTCAATGACTTCAGTCTGACTTCACAGGCCTCAATGACTTCAGTCCTGATTTCACAGACTTCAATGACTTCATTCTGATTTTACAGACCTCAATGACCTTATGAATGATTGGAAGTCATGGGGACCTCCAAGACTTCAAATCCTGAACTCGCAACATGACGTAGCATGTGTATCGTCCTCAACTTCCTTCAACTGAAGCCGGGAAGTCCTTGAAGCATCATTGAAATGCCACTGCAGTCTCCATATCGTCTATGAAATCTCAAGTCGACAAAATGCGTCCGCAGTCAGGGTGTATAAGTTGCCACCCCTGACCACCTTGGTACATGTTGGTTGAAGTCCCTCTGAAGTCATTAGTTAATGACATCGGCTTGATTTTATAGACTTCAGTGAGACTTCAAGGGACGTCATGCAGTCTGACTTTACTGACCTCTTATGACTACACTGGGACTTCAAGGACACTGATTGAGGCCTTCCTCTTGACTTCGCAGCCTGTCAAAGAAGTAACACGTGGAACTTCCTCAACTTCCCTCAACTGAAGTCAGAAAGTCCTTGAAGTCCGCAGTCAGGTGTAGTTTGTAAGAGTTGCCAACCACCTACACTTAGGCAAGTTTGAAATGCGTTCAACATAATTTGACTTACTGTATACTGTACTTGTACATGTACTAAGTTAACAAACTATGTAAATCTTTAGTATCATTCTGTACTTATTTAGGCGTTTTGTAACTCTTTCTCCAGGGACTGGAGCCAAATTTAGCTCCAATAGACCTGGACAAACTAACCAACGGGCTAAGTACGATCAGTAGAGGGCAGGTCGAGCGTATTATTTGAATTTGTGGAGAATTCGCCCCAGGCCCCTCTCCACCATGGCATACCG
This sequence comes from Kryphioiulus occultus, assembly GCA_034687865.1. NCBI lineage: Eukaryota > Metazoa > Arthropoda > Diplopoda > Julida > Julidae > Kryphioiulus > Kryphioiulus occultus. The sequence goes on along the minus strand of JAQGAF010000987.1, from coordinate 34,735 downwards.
AACGTAGTGGACCATGTGAAACCGGCACTTTGGTGTCCCCCCGGCCACCCCCTTAATCCCCTTTGATGAAAGATCTCTTTTCTCCCCCGTCGTCCCATTGGTTCCATGTCGGAACAAGGGCTGAACCCCCTAGGCCCCCTCAGTTCACCCTCTCCTTATGAATGATTATCTGTACTACGTCACCTTGTACTCGTTTCGATGTGCCTGCGAATGCGAACTGACCCTTCACGTTCCCCTTTATAGGCTCTGCTGCATTTGAAGTGAATGGACCAGTACAGGGTGTCTGGACTTTTTGACGTTTCCTACATGAACACTGTACTTAGCTAAGTTATTCACTGCCAGCCACAAAACGATGGCTTTCGAAGTTTGAGGAAACAAAATGTGGCAGTTTGACCGCAGTAGAAACGGAATTTTATTGCAGGTTATTATTAGAAGTTGGAAATAATGTTAAATTGCAATAGCTGTTTCTGACTACCTTCAGAAAACTGCATCTTCATTGATTTATTTTAGAAGTTTGTAAAACTGTAGTCTGGTAAACGTCACATGTACTGTAGTACTGCAGTTTTAACGTATTGCTGTACATATATTCTGGAAAGCACAGTCCACATGGCATATCTTTGCTGGCAGTAGGGTAGTGAACTGATTTGAATTGAAATATACAGGGTGATAGGAAAGTCCTAGGCTCATTACAAAAATTAATTCAAAAACTGTTAGTTGCGAAGAACAAATCTTATAGCCAGCCTATTTGGATCACAGGAAATGCCAGCAGGCGGCGCTGTAATCGCTGATCGAAAATGGCATCTCCACAGGAAAACCCTCAAGATGACCATTTGCCAAGATGATAAACTGCAACAGCAATGCCGTGCACCTGAAATTTCACATTGAGATTTTCCCTACCTTATTAGACTACATTTACCTTGTACCAAATACATGTACACGAAAAAAACCTTAGTTTTTCTACCTTTTTTCCAAAATGTGGTTCTTGTAACGCTAACAGTTAGTTTTCAAAAATTTCAAAATTGAATTTTTGAACGAGGGCGACTATTGATCACCCTGTATATTGGAATCTGATTACTTCTAACCCCAAAAACAATTTCGATGCCAAAAAGATGACGACCCCATAGTATCTTGTGTCCCACGGGACTTTTTCTGCTACTTGTAGGACCCAGACAGTGCTGCGACCCCACGGGCCCAGTTCTCTGAGATGTCTCGAGCTTGGGGCACCCAGACCAGACTGGGTCTGGGGCCACGATTACGCCGTGGGACGGGTTAAGGGGTAGGGCTGAGGGGAGGGGTGAGTTGGGTAACACCGGTGTTCTAACCCCAACCACTTCCCCCCTCTTCCTTCTTCCTGCTTTGGCCCCTACTCGTAATTTCCCTCTTTTTTTCGTCCTGGTATATTCGGGTCCATACTTTAACCTCACCCGATAGTAGGGCACGTTCATGTATCGTCCACTCCAGGGCCGAGTGGAGTTCATCACCTTTCAACTCCTCCCTTCGCCCTAAATTCGGCCTTATTACCCCTTGTATTTTAGCTGAATTTTTTCTCACCTTTCCACGCCCTTCCTTCCCTTTTGGTCTGCCCTCTGGGGGGAGAATAAAGCGCCCATTGATGTCGAGGGGTTAATTACCCTTAAATCTCGGCCTATATCACTTTTCGGGGACCTAAGCAGTTTTCGGGCAGTTGACACTTAAGGGAGCTTAACATGGGAAAAGTTACCTTGCCTGCTTATCTACTTCAATACCAGAATTCTGGGTGAATTTTGCACGCTGGATCCTAATTATTTCCGCAATTAACGTATTTGAAGGTCTCTGGCATCTGCTTTTGCTCATTTGCAGCTAGTGACATTTGACTCTAAACCATTTTCGTCCAATTTGGACAACCTATTTGGTCGCCCTAATTCATTATGTGGTATTCAGGAATTGAAGAAAATGTGGTCGTTATAGAGAGGTTTCACTGCATAAAAGGGTTTGTAAAACTTGTGACTAAACCATTTTTGTCCGAAATGGACAACTTATCTGGACGTCCTAATTCAGTATGCTGTGTACAGGAGTTGTGGTCGTTATAGAAAGGATTCACTGTGCTTGGGCTCTGTGAATCTCATGTCCCAACCATTTATCGGTATTGAAGTAAGTCCAGAACAATCAAAGGGCTTTCAATATCCTGAAGTGGAATTGTTTTTCAAAACTACAGTAAACATGAAAGTGTTATGGAATGTCAAGGAAATGAAAAAGTGTCAGGGAATGTTAGGGAAATTGAGGTAGTTTGCATCAGCCAACTAATTAGTCATCATCTTTTATAACAATTTGGGCTAAGACCCATCATTTTTCTTATTTCTTAAAAAGAATTAACGTAAAATGTCTGGGAAATGGACTTGACTCACTTGAGCATGTGAGTGGGAAATCCTACGTGTGTGCTGTAGCCTATACAGTATGTAGCAAAACATGTCCCAATTTTTGGTCGAATTTGACCGATTATGGTAGAATTGGATGAAACTACAAGATTGATAAGAAAATTTAGCATTTATTCAAATTTTTCTGGTTTCTTTAATGACCCAAACATGGATAACAACGAAAATGAAATTAAACTGGAGACAACGTTAGTTCTATCAAAGATGTCCATTGAATTAAATTTTACAAGCGTTTTTGATTACTTTTAATTGGAGTTGGTCATTTACAAAAATTGCCACATTTTCGCCTGTCGAGAATTTCGTCAATGGCCTGTAAGGTCCCTCGTTAATTCATTCCGTAATCCCCAAATAGCATTAACAGGCGCAATCTGGCAGTGTGTAGTAACAAATCTGCTATGGGACCGAAATAGATCATGAAAGTTTATAAAAAATATATTTCCTGAACGGAAAATGCGTTTTTATGGTTTTGGCAACAGTCGACTGTTGGCCCATCCAACTTAATTCCTTCGCACGTAAATCCTATTTTCGGAAATTGTGCCAAACTGTGCTAATCGTCCATTAACGTTATTGCGGTAAACACCATTGTGATATCGAACAGGCAAATGAGAGATAACATGCACCCTGGGACAACCCAGAAATTCTGGAAATAGCCATCTATTTCTTCAAAGGTCTTTCCAGTTTGACGTTTCCCCAAATATTTGTACAACATTTATTTTCTCTCAAAAATATTTTCAAATTGATGCCTTGTATTTTTAAGAAATAAGCCTCGTGAGTGGCTAACAACTCTTAAAAATTGAGGACTGCAGAGATTTCAGTGAGACTTCAGGTACTCATGACTTCGCATGAACTACTGTAATGAGACTTCAAGAACTTCTATAGAAACACCAACGAAAGTCCAGGACTTCTGTGTCGTCAGGATGAAGTTCGGCAATTCGGCAAAATCTCTGAATTACCCTGACTTGCTGTGACGTCATCCCAAACTTGCAATGACTTCATCCCACACTTCAGACTTCAGTGAAGAAGCAGTCTTCCAGTTGCTTTAGTCAGACTTCCATGACTTCAGTGACACTTCAACCAACATATCAAGCAACATACTATACTGTAGTACAGCAAAAAACTACCTGACGATCCCTCGATATATGCACAGTAGCTAGGCCTTTGGAAATACATGTAATTCAAACTGTCGTTTCATTTCTCGTTCCATTTTGATTTACCACTTTAGAAACAGAAAATATATTAATGTGTTACTTCTTACAAGTTACAAGTCTACCCCCACCACATGGCATCCCAGATGCTGACTGTGTGGTAATAGCTTGAAATGAATTGAACTAAATTTTGATTATGTTATTACATATGGGGGGGGGGGGTCTGGAATTGACGATTTTGCGATGACGTAATACATGAACGTTCCCGGTACGTCTAATGCGGAGGCAGTTTGCGTTAAAATCTGTTGTTGAAAGAAACGTTTTTGCCATAAGTAAAATAAACGAAATAGGAGGAAGTTGACTGAAATTTGATCCAACTTTGGCAAACAAACCTTTGGGAAAGGTACAATAAACTACAGCGGAGTTCAAGCCAACACTGTCAGGAGCGCTCTGGAGCTGCTGCGAGCTTCGGCTACGGCAGCGCCACCGTTCATGGCAAAGCTACGGCGCAAAGATTCTGCGTTGCAAAGAGGAGGAATAGAAGGCGAAAAAGTGATTCAGATGCGGTATTTAGGGTGAAAGCATTTTGTTTTCCAGACAACAACATTCTTCATAAATATTATTATTGTATCTAATCTGAAAGCGTTGCCGCCGCTGCCATACGAGGTTTACACGCGTTTCGCGTGACAGTTTCCCCAAAGGTTACATCAACAAAAAATCACGAATGGTCTATGGGAAGCGCTGTTGTTGTAACGAATTTGGACCCTGAACTTCTGGTGCAGTCACCAGGGAGTGCGGCCACCAAAGGGGTCAAGTTCGACCATGATTCCCACCAGAAAACCCCACTAGTTGATCAACTCTGGCTCCAGTATGTTGAAAGCGTGTTATAGTTTCAATACGCTTTCAACCGAAAATTGAACGACGTAAGTTGAACCGAGAGAACGCGTGGCTTGAGGCATGCCATCAGCATTGAATCACAAATGTTTTGTTTCTTTAAAGTATCCTATTAATTCAAGATTGAATTGGAAATAAAACAGGGTTCCCCATAGATTCAACTTCCCAGATTTTTCCATGTTTTAAGACATTTCACTGAACACCCTGTCCACTAATAATGCCAATGTACAGAATGCTATATTTAGTGCTTATTATATCGCTCATTTGCTACAACAGCGCCATGGGTCGAAAATCGTGATTTTTGATTTGATGCTACATGGAGAATGGTAATAAAGTGCTTTAGCATTAAATCAAAAATCACGATTTTTTGAGTTATGACGTTGTTGAATCAAATGAGTGATATATAAACAGGAGATAGCACGCAAGTTTTCTCGAGGAAACAGCAAATTTAGATTTGTGTTTAAAATTTCTTTTACAGAATTGCTAGTCATCTCGATGTTTCAGCTAACCAATAACTTGCTATTACAGATCTGTTATTGTTTGGTTGAATTGCCCAGACTTTTTCAAAGTAAATCCATTTTCCCTGAATTATGGTTTGCCATGTTTGTGGGAACCCTGCAAAACGACGTTTTCAATTTAACCCAATATGCGATTCGGGACGTGTACATGTTTACAAGCACTGCGGTGATCATACAGTACAACCCTTAATTATTACAAAAATTAAGTTAAAAACTATCCCACTACATGCACCTCGATCGTAACCCAGTTTGTTAAAAATTAATTTTTGTGTTGAGGATATTACACTGTAGGACTTCATGATCGCCCTGAATATTTTTATAAATGGTAACAGAATCGTACACAGTTTTGATAACCTAACATTTCTAAGCATCATCGTATCAATGAATTGTTGCATCCATTTTGAATGTAAATGTTGATTTCAGTGTAATTTCTTCGGTGGGTGGGCGTGCCCAGCTGCCTAAACTATAGGCAGGTGTCCGAAATTTCAAGATAACTGTACTTATGTGTCGAGTATGATCATAATGACATTTTTTATCTTTTTAGGCAGAGGACGGCTGGCGTTGCTATCTGCCCCGAAAAATGTTGGAAATGCGTCCAAAAATGGCGACTGCTTGGACTGTTGGCCCCCCTTGAGAACCGGGACGAGATAGGGGCGGCACGTACACCGAAAAATGCACCTGGACAAATAGGTAAGCAAACGGCCTCTCCTTTATTTGTGCGAGCCATGGGACATGTGCGGAAAATGTGCGAAGGCGAAGAAAATGTCGTTTCTTAATTGTCCTATCCGAGCACATTTTCCATACACCTAAATGCACCATGGGCCTAATTAAAACGTTTTTCCTTCAATGGAAAACGCAGGAATGTCGCTGGAAACTGTTTCTTGCCACCATAAAAGGGGTTGACAAAACATTCCGAGGCACCACTGTATGGTGCTTGAAAATGTTGGAAAACGGTTTTTGGCCGTTTGGCTACTTTCACAGAAATCACATTTTTCTGATCATCGATGAAAGTTTCCAATCAGTTGAATTTCAAACTGGCGAAACATGACATTTGGCTTCTCCAGCAGTGTGGATGACCTACCAGTGATGGTCCAAAACCCCTTTGGCATATCGGGCCAGGTGCTGGCTGTACATGCATATTAGAACCATTTGGGCTATGGACAATTTACATTTTACAATTAAATTCTGGCTCAGCAATATCACATTCGAAAATTCCATCGCATCGTGTTAGTCGAAGCCACACCCTAACGTGGACACTGGTCATCCTTCACTTACACGTAGTAGGAATATAATTCAATACGTATTCATGCATAGCCAGCCAATTTGAACACAACTACCTCATTTCCGAGAATAGGGTAGCACATATCCCAAGAATTTTTCCGAATTTCTGGAATTCTGATTTCCAGCTCTGAATGCCTAACCCAACGTCGTCATTTTTTTCGTTGCGTAAGAAATTGCCTGTTTTCTTCACCGCGGACATTATTTTTAACTCGGAAATCTTGGGAAATCTTCGACTCGTGTAAACACGCTGTAGAAGACAAATTGCGCGAATGCCAACGCCAGTACAGGGTGACCGCCAGTGTCCCTTGCAAGCTCTGACGTCATTGCCGTTCGCCAACCGATTGATGACAGGTTGCATCAGTTTTTCCCCGCTTTCTATTTATTTAAACTGATGCGTCTTATGCTCGGTGTTGACGTCACTGCCGCAATTTTAAGTGCCCATTTTCGCGCCGTGTGGATGAACATTTTACGGCTAAAACATATTTCGGTGACTGTTATTTTGAGCTCGAGTGATTCGTGTATTTCTTTGCCAATGCAGTACGAAAGTCCCCTGCCAACACGTGGCGGTATAAATGACGTCATAATTTCCCTTGCCAGCACGTGGCGACTTGTTTTTGGTAGAAAATGACGTCAGAATCACGTGATAACCGTGGTTGCGTTTGTAGGGATTTTGAATTTGCCGCTCTTCACGTACGAGCGCTGATTCGTCGAAGCAAGTGGAACGTGAAACGTGAGATTCCAAAATGGGAAGGCGTTCCATATTGCAAAAAAAACTCAATTAAATTTTTTCAAGATGTAAAAATGCCAATTACTCGCCAACATTTCAGCTAATCTCAACTAAAACAACCATCTGCAGGTAATTAATATATTGGCAGTTCAAAAAACGAAACATTTGATTTGTATTTTTGCAAAAAAATCAACGCTTTTCACATTTTTCAAAGGCAATTTAGCAATGCCTAGGATTGATATTGATTCTTATAATATTAGCCACGTTCTCACCATTCAACATTTGTCGCTCAATTTTCTGTTGAAAGCGATTTGAAACGTGAGAAAACGCTTTCAACCTGTTTTTACTGGTTGACTGTTATTTTCGAATTCCTATTGAAGCCTTAACTAACCCCCATTGATGACACTGTCTGTAATAGATGGGTCATTAGGTACAGTAGAATAACTTCGTTGATTTGGGATGTTTTTGGACAACGGAGATTCGGGTAGCTAATTGCGAAATCGCAATTGAACGGTAATATATCGATGAATAATGAATGTCTGACACGCTATTAGCAGCCGAGTAAAACAACAACAAAGCTGCATGTATGACAAACGCATGCAGTCATTTTCGGCCGTGAACCCCCGCGTTTTTCGCAGAATTTCCGTTTTGTTTGCTCGCGGGATTTGGCGCCCATCCACCACTCCCATCAAGTTGGAAGCCACCCAACTCAGGGCGATCGTTACCCAATAGACCCCAGTCGTTGCCTTTCGGCAGATGGGGCCAAAAAGCAAAGTTATCGGAAGCTCAGACGCTATGAGAATCATGAACCAAGTGAGTTCAACCCCCCTTTCATCTAACCGATCATGATGCATTATCATCATTGAGAGAAGAAATTTCAAACTCAAAGAAATTTGGATGAAAATTAGTTTTCAGACAAATATTTTCTTGCGAAAAAGATGCTGAAATTAAAGGCAAGGTAAAGCGATTTTTTGTGTGCAAAACTGGAATAGAAATGGTGGATTTTAATCCAAGTTTTTCTGAAAAAAACATGCGTGCTCAGCATTTGGGTAACCCATGTCATATTGCCCCTCCTATGTCAGCAATCGTTATCGTTTTCAAAGCAGTTCTACATGTATGTCAAATTCAGCGAAATTTCTATGAAAATTAGACCAAGAATTTCTATGTAGAGATTTGCAATATTGGACGACATTGTTATATGAAAAAGATGTACACTATTAGCAAAATTATTAGCAAAGCGATTTGTTGTTACAAAATTGGATAACAAATGATGGCTTTTAACGTGGCTCAGCATTTGGTTAACCCAGGTCATCATGCCCATCTTACAGTAGGTCAGCAACCGTTATCTTTTTCAAGCCCCCATGTAGAATTGAACGAAATTTTTCTGAAAATCAGATCAATTTTTTGTTGTTACAGCAGATTTGGAACATTATTTTATGTAAAAATAACATTGACCCACTCACTGGCTACCAAGAATCGTCATTTGAACCCTTCCCCTCAAGATGATGACATAATTCTTGAAAATTGCTTGTTCTCAAGCACCATATTTTTACGCAGATGCGAGCCCGAACGCTGCCGCTCCGAAGCGCTCCTTCCGCCGAGCACTGGGCGCTTTTGGAGCTGCTCGATAGCGCTTTCCCCTGGGCTTGGCTGGTGGCTCGGTGGCGCCATCTAGCGCCGCGTTCGTCGTCCCTCCGTTTCGGACGATTAAAGTGGCGTTGACCTTGTATTCTTTTCATTTTTAATGATGCACGCATTGTACCGGTAACCTTGAAAGATGAGTAATTATTTCGAGAAAGATCTACGCCCGTACGAAACACGAAAAAAAGTAAACCGCGTCGCAATAATAACAGAAAAAAACAACGAGAAACTCGTTCCGAAATTCAATTTCTCTCCGTGAAATCGAATCGCTACGTGTGACCGGCCAGGGTACCGTTCGTGGGAAGAAAGCTCAGTTTTTTGGGGGTTTTTTTCGTGGGGGTTTTGCTGTTCGTCGGTTAACGGGTGCGACGTCGTTACCTGTTACCGCAGGAAAAGTGGGTTAAAGACGCGCTTTTCGAACGGCCCCTGCAGATGCTGGGTGCCCCGAAAGTACGATTTCCCCCAGCGACCTAATTTCGAGATTTAAATTTATGGACGTTAAGGGTGATGGGTAACGGTACATGATCGAAATCTCCCCCAATTCAGCGCCTCCTCTCGCCCTTAATAACACCCCGACGCCAGCGCCACCTGGGGCAGGGGTGAAGGGATGTTTGTTCGGAACCCCATTTTTCACGACTAAGAAGCACGAAATATCGTGTCCCTCCTACTCCTACATGTACAATTTGCCTATTTGCCTGGGACCCCCTCCTGAGCGCATTCGTTTAGGCTAGCCTTGCTGCGACCATCTGCTCTTTTTCGCAGCTTTTTGCTGTCGCCAGGGGGCGCTGGGTAACCCCCATCCTTGGCCGGGCCTTACTACTTCTGTAACGGTTTTAGCAAAAGTTTTTCTGGAGCTGGGAACCTGTGACCACGTGTTTTCGCTTAAACATATAGCGAGATGTGGCTTTGAAACATTAGCTGGCCATTCTAGGAAGTGTCATTGCCCAAAAACTTCCATCGACGTTATCAAACATCTTAACTGCAGTTTCATGGAGCTGACGGTTTACTCTAAATTTAACAAAATATCGTGAGCTTTTAATGCATATTATACTTTCAAAATCCACAGCCACCCTGGGGCCAATGTGGCTTTGGTGGAATGGTAGGCACGTGGAAATTTAAAACAGTTACTAAAAGGGTGGCCTACTGAAGGGCTCCCCTTTCTTGAGAACTCCCGTAGTCCACGTGGCAAACTTTCCAATATTAATTTGATTAGTGTAAATGTAGGCCTGCATGAAACAAATCAGAGGGTTGTAACATTGTTGCATACAAGTCGGTAAAATTGTAAGAATGTTTAAAAAACACAGTTGGCTGTTTGCTATGTTGACTCCTTTTTTTCAGCGCGATTTTTAAACAAGGGACCCTCCATAAAATCATGTTTATTACCCAGTCTGTCTACAGGCGCCATGTTGTAGATTTACCCAAGTACATACTGTACATGTACGCAAAAAACATTATACATTATAGCAAGATTATGCGTGTAGCAAACAAGGGAAAGCAAAACTGTCTAAATGTGTTAAAGCACGTCTTTGAATGTTCACCTGAATATCCCCTCCATCCCCTGGATGTGCTTTATGGATGACCCCGAAGATCATTTTAAAACTAGGCTTATGCAGCATTGCTAACGAGTTTTATTTGACGTTTCTACCAACACATGTAATTTCTGCCGGGATTTCATTGACATTCACCAGCTAAAATGACTATAACATTAAGAAAACGAGAGTACAGTGAAACATGATATACTGTATGTAGGTCGTCATGAAATTTCACCTGATTCTCCAGGAAGTCCTTTATGGATGACCCTTAAGAACATTTTAAAACTAGGTTTATACAGCATTGCAAACGTGCCTTTTAGTTGACGTTTCTACCCAAACAACTATCATGTTTTGTAATTTTTGCCGAGATTTCATTGACATTCACCAGCTAAAATAGCGGTAACATTAAGAAAACATGTAGTGAAACATGATATAGGTTGTAAGGAAATTTCACCTGAATCCCCAGGAAGTCCTTTATGGATGTCCCCTAAGACCATTTTAAAACTAGGTTTATGCAGCAGTTCAAACGCGCGTTTTATTTGACGTTTCTACCAACACAAACATCATGTTTTGTAATTTCTGCCGAGATTTCATTGACATTCAAGAGCAGTAAGAAAACAAGAGTACAGTGAAACATGATATACTAGTAGGGGCGTCATGACATTTTCACCTGAATTCCAAGGCGTCATTTCCCCAAGATCATTTTAAAACTAGGCCTATGCACTATGCAGCATTGCAAAACGTGCGTTTCATTTGACGTTTCTACCATCGTTCCGCAATTTCTGCCGTTATTTCATTGACACGCATGCCGTGGTTTCGAGTTTTTCGCTTTGAAATTCGGCCAAAATGGTCGATTCGAATGTGGCGCCCCCTGCGCGGTTCGAAAACCCCGTCGGTGGCGTAAGCCTAGCGCGGCCACCACGTGCTCTGGCGGCCATTTTTCCGCCCCTACACCCTTCCCCCCCTTCCGCGCGACGTGGACTCGCCCTGCCAGTCACCCCGGCCAGGTGGGCGTGTCGGAGCGCTGCGATTGGCCGTGACGTCACGCGCGCAGCTTCGGCATACAGGCTGGCGGACGCGGCTGCCATTAGCCAGTGACGGCTCGGACTCTGAACTGTGAACATGTCGTTGGCGCCGCTGGAAAAAACAGTCGAGAAATCGAGCGCCAGCCGTCGTTGACGCTAACGGGCGTCAATCCCGCCAGAAGAACAAGTCGGTGTTGCCGTGTGTTGTCGCTGTGTGTGAGAGAAGAATTTTTCACTTCTGGAGTTTTAAGTACTTTCCAACAACGTCAACGTCGCCAGTCCCAGTGCATCGTCTCCGGACCCACCCCGCCATGGTCCCCCAGTACCTGGTGAATGCGCGCGGCACGCAGTCCTCGGTGGAGCCGCCGCTGACCAGCGGTCAAGCCGCCGTCTTCGGCTCGCTGCACGTGGCCAGCACGTCGCAGACGCCCTACAGCGACGCCACCAACTGCAAGAAGACCAACCCGAACCACATCAAGCGTCCCATGAACGCGTTCATGGTGTGGTCGCAGATAGAGCGACGCAAGATCTGCGAGCAGCAGCCGGACATGCACAACGCCGAGATCAGCAAGCGGCTGGGCAAACGCTGGAAGATGCTGACCGACGAACAACGTCAGCCCTTCATCGACGAGGCCGAACGGCTGAGAGTGCTGCACATGCAGGAGTACCCCGACTACAAGTACAGGCCCAGGAAGAAGGTCAAGGCGGCCGCCCCCGCCAAGGTCACCGGCGGCGGACACCACAAGCAGGCCGCTGGACACCACCGAGGGCGTCACGACAAGAAGCAGAAGACGTCCCACTGCGCAGCACCCATCGCCCAGCTGGCCAACCCTGCCGCCAACAACAGGCTCAAGCTGAAGCTTACCATCGACCGCAAATTCCGCGAGTCGATGCGGGCACAGGCCAAGGCACAGCAGCTGACCCCGCCGGCCAAGGTTCCGTCGAGCCCCTCCGTCGATGACCCAGCGTCGCCCGAGTCTGCCAGCTTCTACGAGGACGAGGCCAAACCCATCGTCCGCCACCACTACCACTCCGGGTCATCGTCCAGCTCGGACACGTCCTCGTCGTCCTCCAGCAGCTCTGACTCCTCGGACGCTGCCTCCGTCTACGGCGGAATCAAGATCAAGATCGAGCCCGGCTACGAGGCCCCCCATCCCGTCATCAAGACCGAGTACGGCGTCGGTGGACTCACGATCAAGACCGAACCGGGCTTGACCAGCGGACAGACCGACAGCCTCACCGACCTGGACTCGCTCACTGACCTGCTGCAGATGCCCGAGGACTGGAAGATGGACCTTGACACCATCAACGATCTCGACACCATCGAGACAGCGAGCTCAAGTTCGGGCTCGCACTTCGAGTTCCCGGACTATTCGACCCCCGAGGTCTCCGACATGATCTCCGACATCGGCATCAGCACAGAGTGGCTGGACAACAGCTTCGCGTCCCTCATCAACTGTTGACCCCCGCAGGAACTCTAAGGACATTGTCCCAATCCCCACATGCCCCGCACCCACCAGTGGACTTTTGTGTACATAGCGAAATTTGTGCCCCAGCCCCCAAAGTGTAAATTTCTGTAAAGGACTCGATCCGAGGCGAATGGAGAATTTTGGAATGTCGAAATTTCGATCCTGATCAAAGAAGATGCCCCCGAAGTACGGTAATTAGCCACCTCCCACAATTTCGACTTTCGGTGTACATAATGTGTGAGAAAGTCGTTTTCCCGCGCGTACGCACACGTGCATGTTTTCGGGGAATTGACCCCCAACCCCAATGGAGAAACAGCAGAAATGGGCGAAATATGATCGAAAAGCGCTTTTGATCCATGTACCTTTCGAGACCCCCAAGGCGTTCCAAGCTCGAGAAATTTCGGGAATTTCGATTTGCCCAATTTCTGTACCTAGGCCTCGGGGTGTCAACCTCGTGGTTTTTGGCTAGGCTTATTGGCCTGCCTCGTGTCTCGGACTATCGTCTCCATGAAACCGAAACGCAGTAAGTTTTTTCGCTGATTTTTTCCAAACTCCCTCACGCCCAACCCACATCCGTGCGTTTGGCGGGAAATTTTTTTACCCACCTTCTCCCCCAGTCCTTTTATTTTTGTTTTTGCATCTCGTTTTCAAATTTCGGGGTCTCACCCCACCTTGTAAATACCAAAAATGATTCTACGTTGCGGGTTTTTGGAAGTACACTAACTGCTGAGAGAACTGTTTTTGGCGCTTATTTGAGCTTCGCTTCCCCCTGGGTGTGGTGCGTTTTAACGCTTTCGATTACCTGAAAATCGCTAGGAATCCGAGAGCGTTTGCTGAATCGAATCTTGAATTTGCTTTGGAAATCTCGACCTTTAACCTTACCCCCAAACCTTGTTCGGAATCTCAGTGGTGTTGGCGAAGCTCGTTTTATGACCCATCACACATTTTTGCCAAAATTCGCTTCCAAGTCACCCACGCATGTCTGATTTTCCCCTCTTTTAAGTCGTAGGTAATTCATTACCAATGCCAAATTCTGCACCGATATGTTTACTGGAAAATCGTATTTTGAAACTGTTTTTGGTAAATTAGAAAGCAAATATACAAAATTTGGTAAAGTCAAAAATATGAAAAAACATATTTTGTACTTAAAAATACGAAAATCAGAAAATTAAAAAAAAAATGAATAAAATTTTGTAAATTCAAAAAAAGTTTAATTTTATAAAATAAGAAAAATATGAACATTTCATAGATTAAAAAGAAAATATTTAAATTTGGTAAATCGATAAAAATCGGAAATTGCGTAAATAGCAAAAAAAAAAAATTTACATTACAAAAAATGGTACTGGGCAATCAATCGTACCTAGTTCGATTTCATTTTTTTCCAAATGCACGTTGAAGCAATCCGTCCAACAACGATTTTCATTTTAAAATCCCAACGCTTTCAGATAAACGTTCGCTCACACTCGATCTATTTCCCAAAAACCCGCTGCGAAAAAAAAATCTTATCTGTAAATAATATTACGAATTGTGTACATATCAGTTGGCGGCGAGTTGCAGCAGCGCCGCCTGGCGCTCGAGCGACTCTTCAATGACTCATTCCTCGTTTTTTGTAATTAATGTCGCTGCTGGTTTATCTGGATCGTTTATCTTCTGGGGTTTGAACGAACGGAAAAATAAGATGCACGTTTATGCGACGCGTTGCACCAAACCCCTGGTTAAATTAACCGCGGTTTAGCGCAGCGCGTCATTAGCCAAATACCTAGCCCTCTATCCGATGCCTGAAATCGTATATAGTATAAATATTTTTAACTATGCACCCAGGATTCGGCATGTTTGAAGATGATTTGAATTGGCGGCCATTTTTAAGTCCGGAGTCGAAAAGTTTCACGCTTATTCCATCGCCCTTGGTCTCGGCCTCCCAAAAACGACAGAAATTATAATAATAAAAAAGGTTTTCTATGAAAATGTGTAAATTGTTATCTATTTTAACGTAGGTTGTACATGACGTGGAGCTATTTTGCGCTCCCCTAGAGTACTGCTTTTTATACTATATATTGAAACAAAAAAAAGCCCGAACGATTTCCAAGTATTATAAAGGAAGTATTAGATATCGATTAAGATAAATAAGCCCCACCTTCCCCAACTGTAATTTCTGAGCGACCCTTGTCACGTTGAGCTGTTTCCATGGCGACCGACGGCTGAGATGAGAAACTGGAAACGCGTGAGCTTGTTTCAGTTGCCGTGGCAACAGCTGAAATCTCGGTTGCCTTGGCAACGCGTTGGTTCGATACCTCAACGCCAGAGGTCGCTGATTTATGTTAAGTGCGCACCAGTCAACTTTATCTCCAAAAAAAATGGAAAAAAGTTGATTAAACACAGCTCGCCAGATGACGGCTAAATACCTCATTTGAAAAAAAAATGTGGGCGTGGGGGTCGTTCTTTAAACACCAGCCAGACCTTTATGGATGACCCTCGTTTTCCGCGCCAGAATCTGCTAGAAGCTTTGGCGAGGGGAGATGTTTTGGCGTCGTTTTTATCCGAATCGAACGATAACATCCGGGGACTTTTTTTTCCAAATCCCGCAGCCGCCAACCGGCTCCATTCAACATTCAGTCTATTGGAAATTAATTATTTGCGGGGGGTAATTGCCTTTTCTGTGACGCGCCTTTCGGCCACCAGGGGCTGAGGTGATGCACCCGACGCGGTTGTGTTGACCTTAAGAACGAGTACGCAGCACCCCACGTGACCAATGTTTTTGATAACTGGTGCGCTCTTACATAAGATAACGTGAATGTAAACAGTCGATGTAGATTGGCCGGATGCATAATGTAGAGGGCGCCATCTGTGGATTGGCCAAGATGGCGCCTTTTCGGCGAGTTTCCCCTTAAAATTTGCTTCCAACGATTCCGTTTCGATAGAAAATTGAATCTATTAATCAAATTTCTGTGAAATATTTGATTCCATTCTACATTGTGTGTAGGTCATTATTATTTTTCCGTTCCCTTTTGTTTTAAGTTTTTTTCGTTTTGTTTTGCCCTCGCAATGATTTTCTACCTCGTAAAACAGCTTCATACAGAAATAGTCATTTTTTGTTGTACCCACTCGGATAATGCAGTGACGGGTTTCACCATGCTGGATTAGGCTAACGGGCCGATTAAGCCCGATGAGTTTGGTGCCATCCGTCATGACGTTGTAGCCCTATTCCCCCAATTACCTTCAGTATACAATAGCAACTAGCAACAGTAAATTATTGCGCTTAAATTATGATCACCTCAGTGTTCAAAATGCATCACATGTACCACTACCTTTTGCGAGTTGCACCTAACTCTGATCGGGGTTTGGTGCAACCCTCAATACTGTATTTATTATCTGACCCCTAATTCACGAAATTTAAAATTTGCTGTTTTTTAATTTTGTTCACTTCTAAGTCACTGCTTGGTTGGTCCTATCGCACTCTTATCGCGTATGATCGTATTATTATACCTTTCATTTGCGTTATAATATTCAGGTATCATAATATTATTATTAATTAATAATTTATATCCGTCACACGAGTATACCTAGGCAATACTATTTTCGTTCGCATTTTGTGTGGGTATGTACGTTGATAAATGCTAATTGAAAAAAAAAACGTTCGTTTTTTGTCCACTTCGAAGCGCGGTTTGTACTTTGTAAATTAAAACCGAATACCACAACCTGTAAATCTTGAAAACTATGCATATATTGTAATATTTGTACTAACTAGATTCGGTTAGTTGATATAAAAAGACAGTGAAATACACTGAATGTTTTATACGAATGAAATCCGCACGTCTCTTGTTTCTTGCTTTATTTTGAGGCTCGGCCGGTTTTCAGTCAATTTCGGTAGAATTAAGAAAAAAGATGAACCAGTATGTGATGCGAACCGAGGACAACACAAACCTGCTCTCTGTTGTGAGTATCATGTTGAGCACGTGCATTGCACATCGTCGAAGTTTTTCACGTGCTACTGTTCTAGAATTTGTTCATTTCACTTCAGTTCGGATTCTGATTTGCACTAATAAGCATCGTATAAATATTGCTCTTAAATTAATATTGAATCACGTGAAATACTGTACTAAAAAGCTAGGGGTGCAACAGTAGGTAAGCACTAAATATGGATTATTGAGCATTGGTGTCGATTGAGAATTCGAGCCTGTTTTGCTTAGTTTGCTGATGCTAATTATAGAGCAGGGTAGGGAGCACATTTACATTCCCAAAAATAGTTTTTGTTTATTAATTTAAGCCGAATTGTCATTGTTGCGCTAAATTGGGTCGTCACAACACGCTTATAGAGGCAGAAACCGAACTCAGTTTAGGCCATTAAGATTCTCCTGTTTTCAAAATGTTCATTAGTGCTAAGTAATTGTATTAATTAAAAAAAAATGAAAACATGGAAATACAATTTAAACGTTTTGATAACTTCCGGTTCACTGCACACGTTTTTTGTGCTCAGTTTTAACACGCCTTTCACTGTACCTGCATTGAACGAAATTAGATAAAAATAGCACTTAATATTTTTAAATGATTTCTACTGCGTAGAAACGATTCATCTCAATTTTGCAATCAATTTTGTTGTTGTTGAAATTTTTGCATTGTCGCCTTTCGTTCTGCTGCGTTGTCATACAGGGTGTCCGTTATGTTATTCGTCGTCCCATATTTTTAGTTCGATTTTTATTTGGACAGTCGTGATGTCATCGCTTGGGGGAGTGGAAAAAGATAGCGAATATGAAGTATTAATTGAACATTCCATAACCTCTCACTATGATTTTTGGGGGAAAAAGAAACTTCAATTTCACAAGAAAACGCATCAGAATTCACGAGTATTGCCAAATGCATGCACGTGCATTTATTGGCTTTAGTATCTGGCTAATCTCCGATTTTGAAAATCTGAATCACGTTGGTCCAACGTGGGAGGCCAACCGGACACTTAATTTCCAAAGCTCGCTTGTGAATGACCGGTGGTCATGGTCGTTGGCATTCGAGCTCAGTTTCGCAATTCTCAATTCTGGGCGGAGGGTCGTTCATAAAGCAGCGTCACCGTCACGTTTCGATTGGCGCGCTGCCCTTGCAAAGGTCATCGAACAATTGTTGACCCCCATTGGCAAGGTCGAGGCGAGGGTCATTCAGACGCAATGACGAGGAATGCGATACAGTATTTAGGTGACGAAATCCAACTTGACTTTGGCTTATTGACGTTTTGGCCAAACCCATTGAAATCGTTCATTGGGCTTGGTTTCCACAAGTTTCTCGTTGTCATTTTTGGGATGCTTCAGCAGCCCCCGCACGGAGTAAACGGGCTCTCAGACGGAGGCTAACTTCCAGTTTCGGTGGCGGGACACTGAACCCCCCTCGTAATTTCGGCTGGAAATTCCCAATTTGCAGACAAAGTTTATTAAGGCGTAACCGGCTGTCTCTGTCGTCAGAGGGCGCCACTAGTCGCGAGCTTGGAATCGAAGATGGCCGACGTTCTATTTCCGAATAATGGTTGCCATGCGCGAAGAATGGATTTAAAGCCCTTTACAAATGCGTTTTTAAGTATCGCGTAAATCCGGAATGTTTTCGGCGAAGGGGCGAGTGGACTTTGAGGTACGCGGTTTCTACATTTTCGTTTCCTTTCAAATGTTTTTTCTTTTTCGGCAATTACAGCACCCCAGCTCGACCACTGGTCACCACCTGTCCACGAACAATGCGTTGCCGGCTCCCAATGGACCAGATTGAACAATACGAATTCCTGCCCAGTTTTCTGGAAGGTCATCGAGTCCAGCAGGTCCTCTGAGGCTCTCACCAGGCCCAGTCAAGCCATGGGGTCATGTGCCCACACCCCTGGCCCAGTTGCCAGCCCTTCTGGAAGTTGCTGTGAGTTATTCGAAAGTTTCTTTTTTCACCCCTTTTTTCCAGTTTGTACTGGTACCGGTCAAGCGTACCTGGTCTTGTAATTGGGATTACTTTACTTTCTTTCACCTTTTCCTTTCAAATCTTTCGATTCGCATAACTTGGATGAATTGGGTTATTGACGCGCCCGAATTCCTTTGGTCTCCACCCCCAAATGGATATCCAACTTGGATATTCCCCCTTTATTCCGGCTGTTTTTTTGTAAAGAAAACTGTCACAAACTGCGTACATGCGTCGTACTGGTCGTCGTTTATGCGCTGCCCCTAATGCTTTTCGCTGGCCTTGGCTACGTGCATGTTGCCACCTACATGATTGCGATGGTGGCAATGTAAGTTTTGGAAGACATTTTTCGCCACAAATTCAAACTTTTGATGACTTTTATGTACGTCATGAGCGATGAGAGGGAGCGCCCATAACGTACAGTACGTCACCAATAGTTCGAATTTGTTGTGAAACGTGCAGTCCAAAAGTTACTTTGCCACCATAAAAATACTGCTCACGATTGACGTTTTCTATTTCGTACAGTAGATGCACTGGTAAATTCTTTTCCTTACTTTTCAGGCAATTGACCCATTTTAAAGAACTGCGCCATCTAGCATGCCTAATGCGCAACAGAGTATACTAATTTAAGACAGCCCCTCTGCAGGGTTCCCACTTTCTGGAAAGTCAAAGAATGTTAGGGAAATGAAAAAAAATGTCAGGGAATTCATGAAAATTTGTCAAATTGTTACGATAATTGAGATAGTTTGCATAAAAATTTGAGATAAAATGGATCATTTTTCTTATTTCTTTAAAAAATCTCATGTAAAAGATCAGGGAAATCAACTTGAGAATTTGGGTGGGAACCCTGCTCTGTGTCAACAGCTTCTGAATTAATTACTGTTTCGTTTGAATTGTTTTACTTTACTGTATTTCGTACTTAAGGTGAGGCAATCTTGAAGCAATGTTAATTATGGAAACAGGGGTGCGAGCTTGAAGACCTACACATTGTCATAAGCACGGAACACGTGCTGTCTTAAATTTTAGGTTAAAATTACGTTGTTACGCAGAAAAAGTTGCAAAATATCTGTATCCACCCGCTGTGTACGGCCATTTGATGTGGGCAAATCGGTCCTCTTATGAACTTTTGCGCGTTATTAGTCAGGGCCTATTATCTATTTGAAATGTATTGCCACATCCTAGATCTATCATCCAGTGATTCCTAGGAATTATTTTTTTAAACGAAAAAAGGATTGCCCAGAGTTTCCTGACACGTTGCTCGACCTTGACGCTGTTGTAATTTGGGCTAATCCTTTTGAAGTGGAGTGTGGGCGGCGTTTCTGCCAAGCGACAGCCTGTCGCTTGGCGGCGCTGCGGATCGTTCCAAGTTACTTTGGAACGCGAATGGGGATAAAACAAGATGGCGGCGACGGTCCTTGTCGTTCGGTAAACATCTCCGTTCAGAGAACCTCCGCTTATCTAATGCCGCGATAAAAATAACCTTTTATGATTCTCCGAGGAGGGGCGTGCAGTTGGTGAATCAATATTGATTATGATATATAGGCAGCGGGCCCGGATAAAACTGATTTTTGTCAACATTTGCCAATGACGAGAATGGGCGGAAAAATCGCTGAAAAATCGTCGAATTGCGTGGAATTCGAACGACGCTGATGCAGCTGCAATTGGCGAAGAAAACAAGTGCTTTGATCGATGCTCTTAAATAATTGAGGTGAGGGCCTTTCGGAAATACTCGTGGTTTGTTCCTACAGATATTTCCAGTTCTCCTGCAAGGTATGGTGATTCCCACAGGAATCATCAAAGCGCCATTCCCAAGGGAGTGGTAACTTCCAGGGATACTTCCAGAACTTCCTAACTTCAGTTAAATGAAGTTGATGACGTTCCACATGCTAGGTTTTGACAAGTTGCGAATTAAATCTGGAAGTCCTGGAAGTACCAAAGTAGTCATTGAGGTGGGTGGAGGCAGACTGAAGTTATTGAAGTGAAATTTGGACTCTCCCACACTTCCGGTGACTTTGCGAACTTTACTCCAGATTTCACTGACTTCAGGATGCATGGCCTGCATGCTGCAATGACTTCACACTTGTGAAGTCAGATGAAGCCATGATGTGCCAACCCTGAGGGTCTTGCTGCAGACTTCAAGGCCTTCAATGGGACTTAACAGCCTAATTCATAGCCGCTGTATACGTTCAACAATTACTGTTTAGTCTGGGGTGAAGTTGGCCAAATAATGTCACCATTGTTGTTTTTAAAACAAGTGGTTGAAATCCATCATTTGTAATACAATTACTTGAACGTTCCCACTCAAAGAAGCTGAAGAAGTTTCACATGCTACTTGGTTGAGCCCCAGTTGAAGTCTCATTGTAGCCAACTGTAGCCACTTGAAGTAGTCCGCTGTCTGTGAATGATGCTGGACTTGCAGCGGCTTTACCAACTTTGCTCCGGACTTCAATGACTTTCGTAAGTTCAGAGGGACTTCAACCAACCTGACTCAACAAGTTGCCACCCCTCGCTAAGAATAACCCAAATGAAATTGAAACATCGCTTCATTTTGTGTTCCGTTTGGCATACGTGTTTTTCAGTTCGAGTAAAATCGAGATATTTATTAATTTTAAGAAAATGGGCGTAAAAATGTAAGAAAAAAATTAAACGAAACGTTCCTCGGTTGGGGAGAAAACTCGTTCGGGTGTGTTGTTTATATCAAGGTTACTTCGCACATGTCAATCATTTCAGGTATGGGGTTTATCACCCCCTTGGGTTGAAAACGAGCGATAGAACCGAACGTTCAATCAACCGTGACCCCCGCTTGGAACCAAAATCTGAGTAGTTCGTGAATTGTCTCGATTTATTTGTCGTGTTTTGGTGTACAGATTCGTCGTGTACTCCATTTTCCCATCCCCATCCATGTGCTGGTCTTAGCAGTTTGTTCGAACATGTACCCTGTATACGTGAATGAAGCTAGTTTTGTTTTTAACGAGAGCACTCCCCGAAGGGGTTACCAGTTTCCTGAGCCCGTTTGGCGATGTTTAGTTACGCAATAAAACGGTGATTTCCCCTTCACTCAGTTTGCTCAAACGCAACTGGGGGCGCTGCGAGCGCCTTTAACCTTAACCTTGTTGGGAGTTCAAAAGCACGTTTTTTTCTGGGTGAAAAAACTCGCTTACGGTTGATTTTGGCACGTAGCGTTCGTGCGTGCCAGCCTATTTTTAAAAATCCGTTTTTCGTGTTTCAGAATTTTAAGGCGAAAAAACGAGCAACAACAACAACAAGTTGGAAATGGGACTGCACTAGATAGTGGCATTGCTCGCCCACTTGTGTCACTTCACCCAGAGAAAGTTTGAGGACCGATACATGTATGTCACGATGACATCAGATGTTGCCGAAATCCAATCCAACAACAACGCCCATTGCTTAATCCACTGTTAATTCCGTGGATTAAGTTCCTGGAAACCTAGGTGAGTTATTAAATCAAACCTTATGCGTCATATTCGCATAAGTTAGCGGGTATCATATTTATTTGCTCGTCTCAAACATTTTTGTGAATGGAAAACTTGCCCCCCATCCTCATCCCCAGCTGCTCAATCAATTGCAGCGCAGATTGAACCGGGTTCGATCAGCACGCGATTGTTCCAGACAAGCTAAATGGCTGGGTTAAAGCTTCATTTGTTATTTCACCTTGAAAAATCGACCAATTATTGTCAGGCTTGTCGTCAGTGTGACAGTTTGAGAGCAGAGAGCGCAAGTTACCATCGAGCTAATCTCAGAAGCTATGTCTGACTTTCGAGAGGTTGTAGGGACCATCCATGAAGGTCGTCCTGAAAATTTCACGGTTTTCAGACCATCAAGCATGTCCAGTCCGATTTGGAAAATGAACCGCTTTCACATTGAACAAAATACAGTAGAACCCTGTCTAAAGTAATATCCTCATCAAAGTAACGTCAGACGTCGGTCCTGTGGGGGACCCATGTTAAATCTAATAAACCTCCATGACCTGATATTCAATAATTTTTGCGTTGATTTTAGTGGTCCCAAACTCTTGCGGGGTCCCCCCCAGACCTGGAAAACCTGGATAAGTCGGAAAATTGAAACTGCCAGGAGAAATCGGGGAAATTCAACTGATTTTGCATTTAGCACAAAGCAGTTCTTTAAAAGAAATCAAGAACATTAATCGAAATTTGCTGTTTCCTTGTGAAATTTTTTGTTCTATCTTCTGTTATAAATACTTTATAGCATTCCTGGTATTGGCATGTCATATTTTTGCATTTCCATGGTTAGGGTCGTCATGGGAAGTTTGTTTCAAAACCTGAAAAGTGAGGGAAGTTGACAATGTCATCTCTGGCCCTCTGGGGGAACCCTGTCTTGCAAACTACATGTATATTACTACAGTTTGTAATACAGAAAATTCGGCAATATAGACAGTATAGAAGTGACTTCCTACAGGTATTAATGCACGTACTAGCAAAATTGGCGCCCTAATCGATTGTCTGTTTCCTGGGGACGCCATGTTTATGGCTGCTAAAATGCAGTTTCAAAGGGGTATGCTTCTGCCCCCAGTCTTTCCAACCTGATAACCTCTCTAAACTGATATTCAGCATGTCCCAAGGATATTGCTTTAGACAGTTTCCTCTGTATATCCCTGACAAGAGGCTATTATTCGGTCTCCAGCTGCCAAAACTCCTTGAACGGACGAGTCAACGACCAAGTGATTGGCAGCAGTCAGCCGTGACGTCACCCAAGGTCTTTCAGCTCGAGGTGAGGTTGAACGCGCCGCTGACACCGATGACGTCACCGATGACTTTCGCTGGCTCGAAAAAGCGTTCTGATATCAACGTCAGACGGCGCTGCTGGGCCCTGCGCGTAATCACTAGCCAGATTTAATCGGAGAAAAACAAGTGGCGAAACCACGATGACCACGCGAAAAAACCGAAAACCACACCACGTTTCACCTTAAAAAATACTGTCAGCATTTCTGCGAATATTGATTTCTTCAGTAGAAAAATTCTCATCGTATTGACAGAAAGGGCGCGGTGACGTAACTGGGATCATCAGTCGCCATTGGAACGTCCACGCCCATTTTATTTCGGAAATCCGTCGTTCTTGGGATGGTCAAGAAGCGAGAAAGAGATCAAGAAACCGGAGAAATGTTTCTCGAGAGGTTTTGCTCCAGGAAGTTGTTGGCGTCTTGTTGGTCGAAGGATAAAGTTCAAAGGCAAGTTGAAGATATAAGGAACTAATAGTGTTTGGAAATGTTGGCTATGGCAAGTGGTCAAGCACGAGGAACTGGGTCATGGAAGTGTCGCAGGAAGCTGAAATGTCAGTCCAGCGGGTGCCAGGAACGCATCACAGATGGCGCTGCGGTTTCCACATCCGGCACAGAGACTACAAATTTGAACGAAACCGCAACAGACCGTTAAATTCGCTCTAAAAACAGAAGCGAATGGACTACTTCCGGTGGACTCGTACTGATGGGCAGCTGGCAAGTCGAAACGAGGGCCCACCCGCACAGGACGTCCTACCCTGGAGGGGATGGTGGTCACCAAAAACCTGGTTTATGGACTAGGGAATGTTCAAGAATTTCGTAATTTTTACACACTCACCATCCCCAAGTGATGATATACTGTACATGTATATCATCAGGGACTGAAATAATTTGGAATTAAGCGACACGTTTAGCAAAAATTGATGAAATCCATCGGTTTTGAGTACATAAGTACGTTTTCAAGCGATTTTTGTTGTTGTTGCAAAACTGGATGAGAATTAAGGATTTGACCCAAAGTTTTGTATCAAAAAGACTGCATTTGATTGATCATCCTCAAAGTGTATTTGGATCAGACTCAATTCACCTTCGGGGCCATCCATAAAGGGCATCCTGGAATTTTTAAAGAATTTCAGATCCCAATTTGGAAAAACTGCTGTAACGTTGAGCAAAATACATAATATACGTATTACTTTTTATTTGGAAGCGTGATATCAAGATGGCCCGTTTAATATTCAGGTAATGCTAACGTTAAAACAGGTCAGTTGTAATTGAACTTGATGCATCACCAGCTAGGGCCCTATCCCACAAACTAGTCCCAAGTTTTAGTGTAAAAGCTACAAATGTATGGACTGGAAAAATATGGCTTGTAGTGTTGTTTCGCCAATGATATGGGGTAACTTGTAATTATTAGTAATGCTAACAATTCGATTTAAATCTACTTGGACAGGGTGTCTATCAGTCAAGGAAGTCGTGGAAAAGTTATGAAATTTACATCAGGGTCATGGAATTTTTATCTTAGATTCATAAAATTAAAATTTGGGTTGAAATTCATCATTTGTCATCTAGTTTTGCAACAATTTCGCCTACGATGTTTTTTTTGACCAATGATCATGCCATCACTGTGGTAGAGAATGTTTCTGACAATCACTATTTAGTGATGATATAAAAATTGAACAGCCCCGTATTTTATTAGGCGTTGAAATATTGGTGAAGTAATCCAAAAGTCATGGAAGTTGTTATGTATGGAGTATTGACTCAGAAATGTAGAACATTTTTGATGTTTAACTCATACATTTGTACGAATTTCTCCACAGTCTAACCCCTATAAGTTCAACTTCACACCTTTGTGGAATAGAGCCCAGAACCTCAGCAGTTTTGACCAGAATTAAACTACCATATTAAACTAGAAATTCCAACTGACGATGTGGGCGTCCACTTTCCTCGGACTCCCCCCCCCCCAGACGTCCTTTATGAATGACCCCTACGTCAGAACTTTGAGCGTTCTTTTCGCACGCAGAGTAACACTAACACCGTTACTATTTCGGTTCGGTTGGTCAAGTTCGAGCTGCATAATTTTCAGGCGAGTAGGTGCACGGCATCGAAAAACGAGATCGGGATACGAAAAAAAATTTAAAAAATTATCAAAATAAAAAAAAGAAATTTACCATAGTTGCTAGGGGGGTTAGAACAACACGAAGCGAGAATTGGCGAGAAGGTAAGGTAAACCGTGCGAGACGAATAGGGCATCCACTTTAAAACAGTAAAGCTGACCCTGAAGGGGAAAAGCGAGAAAAAAAGCAGGGGGTCGAGGCCCGAGGGGTGGCAGTATAAGGGAACAAGTTGAAAGGAGGGCGCTAGAGAAACAGCGCCCTCTTACAACGGGAGAGGTACACGGAACACAAAAATACACGACGGATAGCGAGTATAATTAAAATAGTTTTCTAGGCCTACTTTGAGAAAAAATATCGTGCAAATGTTAAACCGACTAAACAAACTGCATTTGTTCGGTTGAGCGAGCGCCCCCTACCCCCCTCCGCTTGGGTTTATCACATCCCCCAATCGAGGCAGAAGTGTGGGATAAAAGTAGACGCTGATGACCGTGATTGTTCGGCCCCGTGTTGCCCCCACCGCACGAAAATCAAGCCCAGATAACGAGAAACTTGTACGTGTACCCCGAAAAGTTAACATTGGACAATGCAAATGTTAAGGTACTGAATTTGGTTATGTACGTGATAATGTGCTGACCATGCGAGCCTCTGATGATACAATGGAATCTGGTTAAAGTAATATTCTCACTAAACTAATAATTTTTGCATTGGTTTTCATTGGTCGAACAACTTTTGCAAACTAATGCTTCGCACCTCTACATGTACTGTTAAAGTGACACAACTTATCGTTTTGTCATAGAGCACTATTATTTCTCCCGTGACATACATTACCAGCCATTCTTGCAGAAACTATGAGGTTCCAAGACATTTTTTTCTGGAGATAGAGATCATTTTGCTTGACGTGCAACTGCCATAAAGCGGAAATTGACAATTTTTGAGTTGTCAATTTGAAAATACACGCACGACATGCAGCCTACTACCGTCAATAATGCTGAAAATTCGGCAAAATATTAAACGCAGAGGAACAATATCGAAGTGACTTTTATAAATGAATGTACTGTACTTGCAAAATTTGGCTCCCCTAAGCGATTGTCTAATACTGAGGACTCATCAAAGAAAAACGTGGTTACTTACCACGTTGGTAATTAACTAGATGAACAGACTACTTTGACTGTTTCTGCAGTGGAACATGGGGGCACTTATTGGCAACGCTGTAGAAACCGTTGCTGTGTTCCTGGATCAGGGTCAATATTAGCGAGTGAGAAACGTACAGCAACATATCATCGCGGTTTTCGCCATTATATAGTTTTTAAAACTAGATTTTAGTTCTGTATGTCCACAGTATGTTTCTTGGGCGCCAATTTGAGTGGACGTCATGGTATGGCCAAAAAGCAGTTTCCAAATGGTAGCACCCTCCAGTCTGTCCAAACTAATATTCAGCACCGGTCCCAAGGATATTAGTTTAGGCAGGTTCGAAAGTTTTCGAAACTCTCCAACGGTGCACAGCGTGGAAGGAATTTCCAAAAAAGGGAGCAACACCCCCCTCCCCTATCCAATAGTATCGACAATTTCAATTGGATTTTTGTTTTTCTTTTCGGAAGTGTTTCGATCCAGATGGGGAGATCCTTCGCGCATCCTCCAGATTTTTTTGCCCCAATAATAATCGTTTGGCATATTCTCGTCTCGTGGCAGATGCAATGTTTACTCTGGTGTAAGTTTGCCCCGTAACAGATGTTTGCGAAACCCGCTAACCCAGTCACTGATGGGCGGCGGGTCATTCAGTCGGGGTTGGGGCTAAAAATAAGATGGCCTCTTACGAAAATAGGCGAAACCAACGCGCTGTGTGACTTCAGGGTCAAAATAGTTAATAACTGAGAAGGGAGGGTGGAAGCCAGCAAATGTTCTGGAAACGATAAGGGTTGGTGTCCTTTTGAGAGCAGAGAGCGAAAGTTACCATCTTAGTTAACTTCAACCAAGAATTTGAGCTTATTCATGCATTTAAACATATTTTTCGAACTAACTTGATTTGAGAATCTGCAGGGTGGCTTGATTCAAGCACTCAAAACAAGTAACTTGGTCTAAGTCACGTGTCATGTAAACACCTTATCTGTAGTCTTCGCGTGGTCTCAAAATTTGACCTCAAGGGGGCGACGTCTGTTTTCCTGATGCCTTTCGTGCAGGGCCCCTCACTAAGTTTACATGCAGACATTAAGTTAACTTAAATAAGACCTATCTTTCTAAATACAGATACAGCATAATTCCTCATACCATTGTGACCATAAGAATGCAAGGCTACATAGGCTACAAAGTTTAGTAAACTTTGCCTACATCTGGTTTTATATTTACCATAAACGTGCTCAGTTCATGTTAAGCTTTATTAAAGTATTTACGTGATATTTGCTACTTGCATTAAGTCAGTGTCTTGAATAAAATAAGTCAGGGTAGATAAAACATTTACATGCATGCCGTGCTTAGATTAAAATAAGTTAAGTTCTGTATGTAAACGTAATGTAAGTAAGCCATAGTGCGTATTATGCATTATGCCTGTTTATGCTGTATCTGGTTTTAGTGAACCCAAGGTCCGTGCAGCCTTTTTACAAAGTGGATAATTATGGGTGTTTCGCAGTATTTTACCCGCATCTGCTTGATCTACTGTAAGTGACTTTAAGCTGGCTTTATGCCAATTATTAAACTTTAAATTCTGCATGTAAACAATGACAATTAATGTCGACATTACATTCTCGTCTCAAACCATCGAGTATATCGATATGAGATTCTCTGGATAGTTACTTGCGCTCTCCGCTCTCAGATGGACACAATTTCGATGGTCCCAGTGGTGAACATGTAATTCCGGGAGTTTATGGCCGTCCCTCGACGCCATCCTGACACAGAAAACTAGTTTTCTGCTTCCCTCCCGTCGATTAAACTAGTTTTCGCTGCCAGTAACGATCGTGTTTTCCAGCTTACTGTCTTTTAAACGACGAGGAGGGGGTTTGGGGGGTTAAGGGGTTTACCGTAAGGGGGTTGGGGGGATGGAGGCAACCGGTCGCACGAAAACCCGATTTGGGATGAGGCAGGAGCAAAAGTTCCGAGTCATGCGATTGAATTCCTCCAGCATTTCTTTTTACTTTTCGGTCGTCATTATTCTTGATTTCAATGGGGGGATGAAACTTAACGTGGCGCGACGCAACACCGTTATTATTACCACCTCAGTTGGTGCTTAATGCACCCCCACCCACCCACCACCCACTTGTTTTGGTCTTGCTCGGTCGAGCGTTCACTCGGAAGAGGAGAAAAAAGTCAATAAAAAGCAGGAATTTCGCTTGTGTGCAAAAACCGCTGTTTTTCCAGGGCTTGAAATCGCGAAAACCCTGGCCCTGATAATCAAGTGCACGGAATTGATGACAGCCCCCAAGAGTTGGTACGCGTGTGACGTCATCTGCTACAGAGGTGGCGCTCAAGTACAGTGGACTCCGCTTTATGTAATCGTGATGTTATCATCCGTTTAATATTATCGAAATTGCCAAGTTCGAACGAATCGTATACAAACATAGAGTAAAATCATCGGTTATTGCAATCAACTAAATAATTTTCCCTCGTATACATGTGGGATACACGTAAGACACGAGGAATGAGAAGTTTTGAAAGAAAATGTCTAAAATGATGTCCCATCCTCTAAGAACGTCGAAAATTTCGAGGAATAATCTTCCAAATTTTCGATATTCATTGACGGAAATATTCCAACAGCAGCCCCAATGACTAAATCTGTCTGTGAGTCAAATAGAGCTGATTGATGAAAATGATTTTGATGTTGACGAATATGAAACTTGCATCTTAGTGGACAAACCACCAAAAAGTGCTGAGATGACAGAATCCCTAATAAGTTTAACTAGGTGTGCAGCATAAGTCAATTGATTTTCAAATACAAAATGAATTTCATTAACGAAGTTATGCAGAAACATCGTAAGCAAACTAATATGTGATTTTTGTCATTCGGCTATCAGAATCATTCGACTATTGCAATCAAAATAGCCTGGGCCCAATGTAATAAGCGGAATCCTCTGTATCATTGAAGGGGGTACGTCTCTCGTGGACCCTTCCGAATTTCGTTAACTGGAGAAGCGCAGCAAATGCACCAGGCCGAAAGATATGATCTGAAAACGTGTCTGGGAAGCAGAGCAAAGTCTAGAGCAAATATTAGCTGCCCGACGGTGTCTGCTGCTGCCTTAGATTTTATTCAGATTTAGGGAAACTGGACCACCGAAATCAGCGGAGGCAAAGGGGGCCATGCCGTGAGCAGAGTTTTCCCAGAAAATCTCGCCGAAAAATATAACTTTTTAAAACATGCCTAATTAGGATGAGCGGAGCTGAAACCGTTTAGTTCTTCGAAAAAACTCACTTTGACCTTAGACCCCCGGTTCCCACAGGTGGGCGAGCTTGACCAGAAACAACACTTAATTGGAACAATTTTCGTCGATTTCGCACCCCAAACTGCCCAATTGCCAAATTCATCCATCACGTTTCCAAACTAATTCAGGGTGTCTACAGGTAATGAAAGTCATGAAATTTATTTTAGGGTCATGAAATTTTTGCCTTGAATTGATTCACAAAATACAAATTTTGGTTAAAATTCGTCACTGAAAAGTCATGCAATTTGCAATTATTCAGGGTGTCTACCGGTCATGGAAGTCATGGAAATATGAATGAAATTCAGTTCATGGAAATCATGGAAACGTTATGCATTTTACGTTAGGGTCATGGAATTTTTCCTTTAATTGACCCACAGAACAAAACATTGGGTTAAAATTCATCATTTGCTATCCAATTTTGCAAAAAAAATGTCACCCAGAGGTTCGTGGCATATTTTTTTTTGGTCGATGACTCTGGAAATCACTACTTAGGGATAACAGTAAACTTCAACGGTCCCATATTCTAATAGGCATTGATAGTTTTTTGAAGTCAAGCAAAAGTCATTTAATAGTCATGGAATTTGCAATACTAAATCCAGTAGACACCCTGTAATTTTTTAAGATGTTTTGAACGCTTCTTTCAGAGCTTTTGTTAAGTTTTCGTATTCCCCCAGTTAGGGACCATCCATAAAAGGACAGTATTTATTTTTAAGCTTCGGATCAAGAGGGCAATTCAATACGCGGATAAATCTAAAGGTGAGGCAGGCTAGTTGTAATTGAATTTGACGAAATATTAAAATGTCATCAGTTTTGACCAGAACATCGACAGATTTTCAGTTTAGTCACTTTTGCCCAGTTTTCCATCAGCTCATCATATTAAACTGGAAATTTCAATTGGCGATCTGACAGCAAAAACTGTAGTGTTTTTGAAGATAGTGCAGGTTTTTCACTCTTGGGTATTTCTTATCATTGGGGTGTTATTTTCTGAGTTCTCCAAGTATTTATCAGTTATTTCAACGTTTCCCAGCGACTCCTCAGTGACCATGACTTCCAAATCTTTCTCTTTATCCGCCAGGCAACGCTTTCCCAACGTATGTTTTCCAATTTCCTTTCTATCTATCTAGAATTTTAAAAGACGTTACAATTTGGCCGATTGATTTGCATCCTTCAGTGTGCTTCCTACCCAATGAATCGACGAAATTTTTATGCTGGTGCACCCCCGGTGTAAAGAGATGAAGAGGATTTCAGCGTAAGGTATTAATTAACATTCGCTACCATTTTTAATTCAGAATGAAATTTTGATGTTGGATCTACATTAGTTCTGTTATTCACCAATGATGTTTATTGGTTAATGAATCTCTTTTGGATGCTTTTTTTGCAGCCTTGAGTCAACGACACGAGAAACGCCCTCTAGTTTTCGATTGATTTCTGTGCATTTGAGACTCGTATTATAACTTTTTTATATCTTAAAATCCATGACGAATTAATACCGAAATGCTCGATCTCGAATGGCTTTTTGATGTCCATGTCAGACAGTTCGCAATTAAGATAATAATGCCATTTTTTTAACGTGCCTGGCTGATGTGAAACCAGTTATTTGTGCTGAAAAAACCCGATGACAACAACAGCGGCTATGCTGCATTTTCCCATAACTAAAAGCAAAAATAATGGGTGATGTTTGAGTGCTGCGAAAAAAGCCAACGAGCTTTTCGGGACTTGGTCACCAGTGCTTGGGTTAGTAACGTAAGGGGTGTCTGGATTTGTTCTGAAATTACTGCTGTTGTTTTCATTTTCGCCAGAAGCTGTTTTTCCTTTTTCCACATGTTGTTCAAAACAAGTCCTCCATTATCTGGATTTTAGAAAAATGCGAGAAAATCAAGACCACGAGGTAAATAAACGCAATGACAGCATGTTTCAAACCAAATTTGAGTGAAAAAACCGGGGTTCTTTTTGTATTATTTGAACAAACCTGAATTGGTAACTTGAAAATAAAGTCGGATGAAATTTAATTCATATATATTTCACTTTTACTTCTGTTGTTTTCTGATTAAAGGTGGCAATGAGTTGCATGATATTTAATTTTTTAATGCCCTTGGCGTGAAATTTCTGGAAAACTAAAAAAAATGACGTTTGGTGCATACTTACTATTACATTACAATGTACCTTTAAATTTTCTACAAACTAGAAAGTAAAATACATGACTAATGGCGAAATAATGTGCAAAAAGGACTAATAATCTTGAAGTTGGATTTGTTTTCTGATCTAAGATAGATAGTTATTTTGTAATGTAAAAGATTTTAAATCAACATTGGTCATCAAAGAAATCGCAAGCTCTCAATGTTAATTATGCAGTTTGATTTTTTTCACTAATTAATGCCATTTTTCAATCACTAAAGTTGACTACAAAGCTCACAGAAGCGCTATATAATATATTCTATTTTCTATCACAATTACAATAGTTTTCAGCAAACTCGTCAGTCCTCCTCCTATAATATCAGAGTCAAGTATTATCCTTAAATGCCTATTTTATTTTTTTAATTTTTCACAAAGATGGTGACAATTATAATAATAATGGATCACAAATATAGTCCCTCAGGTGTGCCTTCCTTCTTTCGGTACAAAACATTCTCCTTAGACTTGCGGAAATCGTCACAAGTCACTTTCATACGTCTTTCTCGAAGAGCCATAAGACCAGCCTCAGTACAGATAGCCTTTAAAAAGTAGAAAAGTACTAAATTAGCACTTGAAATTATCTCCATTATCGTGCTTGTCCTACTCGTAGAATGGGCTTCACCGACCTTAATGTCGGCTCCAGACAAGTCGTCCTTTGCCATGATCAGCTCTTCCAAATTGACATCCTCAGCCAGAGTCATGCGGCTGGTGTGGATCTGGAAGATTCTGCGCTTCGTCTTCTCGTCCGGCAATGGAAACTCGATTTTCCGATCGATTCTACCGGGACGAATGAGCGCAGGGTCCAGGGTTTCGATTCTGTTGGTGGCCATCACGACCTAAAAGATGAACAAGAATCAGCAGGCGACTAAACAACCCACCTTGCAGAGGACAAGACCACAGGCTCACCTTAACGTCACCACGAGAATCAAATCCATCCAGCTGGTTAAGCAGCTCCAGCATAGTGCGCTGAATTTCTCTCTCGCCACCAGAATTCGATTCATACCTGAGGTAAGTATATTCGAGTTAAATGATGAAAACAGAATTTTGTGCTGTTCTTGCAGACTTCCAGAATTGAATACGGCTTCACTTCCAGAAATCTGCAAGAATAGTTAGCGATAATCGGCTCTTACCTTTTTGTGCCAATGGCATCTATTTCATCGATGAAGACTATGGATGGGGCATGCTCTTCGGCAACACGGAAAAGCTCTCGTACCAGTTTTGGTCCATCACCCTATCAGAACAGAGAGACTAGCATTATTTTTTGCATTTAAAATTCCTAAACGCTATAATGGGGGCATGCTTCGGAATGTATTTCGGGCGCATGTTAACAAAATCTCCCTCACCAGGTATTTCTGGATTAATTCTGAACCAACGACACGCAAGAACGTAGCTGAGGTTTGGTTGGCAACTGCTTTTGCCAATAGTGTTTTGCCTAATTACGGACAAAAATAGGTATTAGAATGATAGATTTGAACCATTATTCAGCAGACTGATTTAAAACAATTTGTTGCATGACGAGGAAATATCATACCAGTTCCTGGAGGACCGTACAAGATGACTCCCTTTGGTGATTTGATGCCCATTTCTTCGTAATATTCAGGATGCGTGAGGGGTAATTCCACAGATTCCTGGAAGGGAAATACCGGTGAGCTTATAGCGATTTAACTGCATGATAGGTTTTAAAGTTTGGTGAAATGCTGGATAAGAGCAGTAGTACTGCAGATTCCAACTCACCTTAATTTCCTGAATTTGAGTATCGAGGCCACCTATATCAGCATAAGTTTCTTGAGGGGCTTTTTCCAATTTCATCACAGTGACCATAGGATCGGTATCGTCAGATAACACTCCAATGACTGCGTGAACCTTGTGGTTTAACAGCACTGAACAACCAGGCTCAAGCTGGTCCTTGTCCACGAAAGACAAGATGCTGACGTAATGTTCACTGCCCACGGAAGTCGAAACAATGGCATGATTATCATCAATGATTTCTTCTAGTGTTCCAACTGACATGGGAGAGCCCCTGAGATCGTCGACTTTGGAGCGCTCCTCCTGAAATTAGCGAATAAAGATCGGATTAGCATTTGAAGGGTCAGATATGTGTCGTTATGTAAGATTGAAAGTCACCTCGTGTTTTTCTTCTTGTGGCTTAAGCCTTTCCTGGTTGCGTATAAATTCCTCCTCCATCAACAGGTAGTCCTTGATGCGCTCCATTTTCAGTAACTTCAGGCGACATCTTGTGTGCGGAGTGACTGCAGAGAATACGTTTGGAAAGGTGAGCTTTTTCTTATTTTTAGCAATTTCTTGACAATATGCTGATCAACAAGAACATGATTGTATCAGTCTTGAAACTTGCCTAATGGTAGTTTGCTGGCGGTGTCAGGGCCCTTTTGTCTCCTTCGGCGCTTACCTACGCGAGTTGGTATGGGCGGTTCATACTTTTTCTTTTTATCCTGAAATCATTTTTCAACCAATGAGTACTACCGACATGGGACTTCTAACGTAACGTATCAAATGTACCGTACCGAATTTACAGTGTGAAAAAAAAGAATTTTAGCCATTCCAGCCTTTGGGTTTTAAGGGTTTTAAGGTGAAGACGGATAGCCCGGGGCAAGGGAAAGTTAGATTCTCACAGCAAGAAATTTTCCTTTATACTATGTTTTTTAAAACACGTAAAAGAATGAAAGATTATCTTACCAGTTATTCAGCAGTACGTACTTTAGTATCAGATTGATAG
>JAQGAF010000986.1:0-37107 GCA_034687865.1 Kryphioiulus occultus | reverse complement strand
GTTAAAATATAGGAAAATATAGGATTCTTCAAAAAAATATAGGAAATATAGGACATATAGGACGGCTGGGATACCTGCAAATGTTTTATAAAATATGATGGCTGATGCAAACAACCTCAATTTCACTGATATTCCCTGACACGTTCACGAATGTTTACGAATTCCCTAACATTCCCTGGCATTTTTTATTTATTTCCCAGACATTTAAAATGAGATTTTTTAAAAAAGAAAATGATGCATTCTATCCAACAATTTTATCAACTATGATGAACAATCAATTGGCTGATACAAACTACCTCAATTTCCCTGACATTATTCCCTGGTATTTTTTCATTTCCCATACATATTACATGAGATGTTAAACTCATGTGAAACTATCCAAAAAAATATATAAAATATGATGAAACCTACCTCAATTACCCTGATATTCCCTGATATTTTTACGAATGTTAAAGAATCCCCTAACATCCCCTGAGACTTTTTCATTTCGCTGACATTCTCTGATTTTCTCTGACTATCCAGGAAGTGGAAAATTTTATATTTTTATTTTCCCTAATTTTCCTGCATTGCAGGATGTAGTATTAGTCTGGTTATGGAAGTTTATATATCAACCGCAAGTTATAGTAGAAGCAGCATAACAAATACTGACATTAGTTTAGAGAAGATCAGCAACTTTTGCCAGTATTTGATATACAGGTTCTGCTGTACCTTGCATTAGCATTTACTTTCGAAGTGTTCGTTGTTGATCAATGCAGCATTATCGTCTTTCATCAACTACCTTCAACTTACATCCAATTTGAAACACCTTTTGGAAAGGCTCCGTCAGATAATTTTAATTTCATGCCACGCACGACACAAACTTTTCGAGGAAAACTATCGAGAGTAGTTATCGCCTCTGCAATCGCCAAGACATCCGAGAAGATGTTTGACATTAATTTTAATTATGAGCAATACAGCGCCGAAAGCCAAAGAAAACACGCAATCAGCAACTTCTTAACTACGAGTAACAAAATCCCAGGCTCACGAAAACGCTCGTTAGCAGGTACGAATGACAGACTGCACCATAAGTCCTTTACCATAATCTGTCTGCACTGGTCTTCCATGTCCAAAAACCGGTTGTGATCGATTAACTTAATCGGAGCTTGGTGCAACAACCAGTTTGATAGGAATGTGCCAATGACTGGAGGCAAGCCATTCTACCAAAGGCCCCGAGGACCTCAAGATCCCCCAAAACGCCAGGTGCATCCAGATTAACCACCTCTGGAGGTACAGGGTGGAAAAAAGTGAGAAATTGAACGAGGTGAAAAAACCTCTCCCTCCAACAATGCATTACACTTGTGATGCTGTTGATAGATGGAACGGAGATGAATTTAAAAAGATAAGACCCCAAATAAAAAGTACTCTCTTCCAACAGCACTTAAAACCCAAAGTGGATCTTGAATTTGCCTTCGCTTATCAAAGTTTTTTTACCTCGTCTTTTTTCGGCCCAAAATCCGTTTTTTATCCAGATATATTCCTGCAACGTAACAAACTGGCGTATAAGTTGAGCAGCAATTTTCATATTCGATCATCACACTTGTTAGTGTCAAGTCATAACGAGTTAGCAGTTCACAGAAAACCGCTAAAAATTTAAGTTATGGATCAATTGAATTAATGTTTTTAAGAGGGCACAATTTGAATCGAGACGAGAGAAAAAAAGGCATAAATGGAGAAAAAACTGGCGAGATAATAGACAATGAATGTAATGGATGACTATGGTGATAAAAAGCGCCAAGTCGTAACTTTGAAACTGAGATACAGGTAGCTGATCCGAACCAGCCAAAAACAAACAGCAAGCAGAACAAGGCCGTAAACAGTAGAATCAGAGTATAAAACAATTTAATCCGCAATATATTTAAATACAGTACATTGACAGAAAGCAATTTTAACTAATAAATACGGTGTCACTAGCACTAGCTGTGGGATCGCTAAATTGCATCTGAAAAACGCCAAAAATCCAATTTAAACTCATTGTTGTTCTACCTTCGGATATAACCGATATAATAATTACCTGCTTATGGTTGTTTTACATGAGATAAAACTGAATAAAGTTTGTGAATTATTGGCATTTTACGCCATCTTGAAAAGCGCAATGCAATTCTTTTTTGGAAATGGAACGTGTTCCAATTTCAAATTCCCACGTTCCACGGTTGTCATGGCACCAAGTACCCCGCCTTCTCGCGCATCGTCACGTGACTCCTTTAGGCCAATAAACGCTCGCACGTGATGAGCGGCAAATTCAAAATTCGTATTTTTATGCAGTGTTATATTTTCAATGCTTTTAACATTTTTAATGACATATTATCATTGTTTTTAATGCTTTTACTATGCTTAATATTATATTTTCAATGTTTTTAATGCTTCAAATATTGCTAATGTTACATTTGCAATGTTTTCGTTGAATGTTTCAATGAATGAATGTTCAACGATTTCATTCCAATTTCTAATTTACGTTCCACGATTATTATTATATTTTCAATGCGTTTAATATTTGAAAGCTATATTTACATTGTTTTTAATGTTGTACTATGTTTAATATTATATTTTGAAAGTTTTTAATGTTATATATTTTTAATATTTATATTTGGATTTGGCTTAATCTTGCTACATACTGAGGATTGTTGTCATTTTATGTCATTTTATGTTCGTATTGCTTAGTTTTGCATGGCCAGTTAGTCTTCGATTCACCCGCGCAGCAAAATGGACGCATGAAAATTAGATGATGCCTGCAGGAATCACGCCAGCATCTCCGCTCCATATCTGTTAGATGAAATGATCTCTAAAATTGCTCAGATCGAGTAACCTCATAAACTTTTCAGCTCCCAGGGGATTTACGTGGATCAAGGCTACGATCATGGAGCAGACGTGGAGAAAAACTCAATTTTCGTTAAATATTCATGGAGCCCTTCCAGATTTCGCAAAAGCAGTAGCTGCGAGTGCAAGCATGACTATCGTCACTTTGGCAATAAACGTCTCTTTTATTAAATACTACGAAGCAATAATTTCCGAGCGCCTTTAAATATAAGCTGACGGGGAGCGAAGCTCATCTTTATTCAATAAGTGTCCATCACCCAAACGATGGCCAAATTCATCTTAAGATACCATTATGCGAACTGAGAACGACCCACACCAAATCTGGTAACAAATCCTGATAGCAATAAAAGGCCGTTCGTATAATAAGATTCATACGAACACTCTTGAGCTTGCTTGGGCTCTTGTATACCATTGGAACACATAAATACAGCGCATAATTTAAAATTTAGAAACAAAATTGATCGACATAAATGGATTTGGATACTCTGCGAGTGGTTAGTGTAGCAACCAATGTGAAAATGCTAGTTGAACATCAGATTGAAACAATGAACACAACAACCCAATAAGGAATCAGATGTGAAGTGTGAGAACCTGCTTGATGCACAGCAGCATGTTGGACCTTCCATCTTGGACTTGTTTGTCCTTTTGTACGTAAACAGCGTTTTTCACGCACTGTGAGGTCCATGCCATGGGAAAAGTCATCGTGTTCACGCATCGTTCATCGCTGAAAAATCTCATTCACTCCTATTGAATATCAACGTTGAAAAGTGAAGCCTCGCTGATCTTCCAAGAAACTTTGACAGAAACAGCTTCGCCGGCTTGTCTTAACACCTTGCTCAAACACCTTGCTCAAGATCCAGTCAGTCAGAACGCTGATTTCCACACACAAATTGGGCAAGTAAACTGTTTGACTGACTGGTTCATTGCTCATCTGTATGAGAAGGTCGACACCTAACTCACGAAAAAGAAATGAAATTACCCATCTAGAAATGAAATTTTTAACTTCCCTTATTTTTCACTGACTTTTCTAGGTTTACAAACAAATTTCCAGGACCACCCTGACCACTGAAAATGCAAAAATATGACAAATGCCAACGTAAGGAAGGCTGCATTTATTGCTCATTTCACAGTGTACATGTATAAACAGAAGAATGAACAAATTGTCAGAAGGCAATAGAAATTTAAGGAAAAGGAATTTTTAAATTGAAAATTTTATTCTTAATGTCTTCGACATACATAGAATTGCTTCCCATGTCTTGAGTTCTGTGTGTACTAACCGATTTCAAGCTATTGGAATTATTTCGTTTATTTTATAAATTTACCTGACTTTTTCAAAGTAAATCAATTTTTCCTGACTTTTCCTGGTTACCTTTCCAGATTTCAAAACAAATTTCGCTGACCAGCCTGACTTTGGACTTTGTGCTGAATCTCCTAACCTTGCACTAACCTACAGTACTTCAATCATACAGGGTTACCTGCAGAGTTGAAATTTTACACGTCCCAGATTTTCCAGGTTTGAAACAAATTTCCCTGACCATCCTGACCAGCCTAACTTTGGACTTTGTGCTACAGCCCATAACCATACAATAACCTCACTTATCCAGTGTTACGTCAGAGTTGAAATTTTTAACTTCCCAGAATTTCCAGGGTTTTAAAACAAATTTCCCTGACCACTGAAAATGCAACAATACGGCATATGTCAGTGTAAGGAATGTTACATTTCCTGATTTTGTCACAGTAAATCCATTTCCTGACTTTTCCAAGCAATTTAAATTCCCTGACATTTCCAGGCCTTTACAATTTCCCTGACAATTCCAGGTTTCTCAGGTCATGGGAAATCCTAATTAAAACTGAATTTGATGAATTATCATAAGCTCATCAGCTCTGACCAGAACACTGACCAAAAAATTAGCCTGCAAAACGTAAGGTTTTCCGTTCACAATCACTTATCAATTTCCCAATCAATTCTTTCCATTCCAACCTCGAAATTTCAATTAGCTACATGTATCTGGATGTCCAGAATGGCTGACCACAAATGCCCAAACCTCAACCAGGCTTCACTTACTCCTTCATCAAGAACATTGACAAGCATTGCATATCCATGCTGAGAAAGTGAAGCCCATCTAGTTCACACTGTTCTCGACGTTGAAGCCTTCAGAAAACAACAGATGTTGTTGAGTTCCACTCCAGCATGGCCCAATCTTGGGATCTTGGGAGCTAATTTCTTCGAAAAGCCAAGAAAGTATTGAGTTTGAGATGCAGGGCTAAGCCACGGTGCTTTGTTTATACAAAGAGGCAATTTGAAGAGTAAGAAACGGCGATGGTGAACTTCTTTTGATATTTATTACGCAATTTCTTTCGTAATAAAGTTTACGTCTTCATTAGAGACTTCTGGGCTATTTGTCTGCCAAGCTGAACCTGAGGCTAGGATGTTGTGAGAAGTGGCTTTTTAGGTGCAATTTTGAGGTTAAAGATTGATCAATTTTTGCCGGCAACGAGCAGCTTTGGGATTGCTAAACCTTACACGACACGAAATCATCAAAGATAAGATGAAGGAAACGGGCAAAATGGTGAAAGGGAAGAAATAGGACCGAGTTAAGACCCGAGATATGCAAATGTCGTCAAGGCAACCGAGGCATTTGGGATCTTCTCCAAGAAGAAGAAAAAAAAACTAATATTTTCTGCCGCTTTATATAATCCATTCTACGGGACAGTTAACAATGAAATGCACAATGGAAGCAGACGATGGGAAAATTTGCTGCTGTAGCACACATCAATATGCATGTTCCGACATTGTATCGTGTACACATGTATATGTGTATGCGAGGATGTGGGTTAAATGAGCCAACGTTGTTTCCATCAATGCACCAATGTACGATCCACTATATCATGCAAGGAGAAAGTGCACTTTCTGCGTTGGCTTGTTCGAAATGAAAATATTTGAAATTTTTTCCTAGCGGGGTCAGAAACAGAATTTTGTCCCGTGGCTCAACGTGACCAGCCTCATGTATGGGAAATTACTGGATAATACATTTTACATGTACTGGTTGTGAGTCTGTTTTCAAAAACTACGAGGCTGGAGCATGAGTCCAGACGAATGAAGCTGAATGAAGATGATCGATATTTCTTTACTAATTTTGGGAAGTGGAATCGAAATTAAACAGCTGGCAATGACTGTTAGTGAGGCAAATAATGCATGGAATGTCATCAAAAAAAATCAATTAATGTATATAAATCGAATAACTACATGTACTACCGATGTTTGACACAAACTCATTACAGACTCAGAATTAATCCAGACTAATTAAACAATTGGAGATTTGACAATTTCAAGTTTTAGAATTGTGACAAATTTTTATGATTTTTTTTAAAATCGTGAATGAAAGTCTCTTCAAGAATCGTCATCAGACTTGACCACCAGACCCTAACCATCAGACTTGACTATTAGAAACTAACCATCAGAC
This sequence comes from Kryphioiulus occultus, assembly GCA_034687865.1. Taxonomy (NCBI): domain Eukaryota; kingdom Metazoa; phylum Arthropoda; class Diplopoda; order Julida; family Julidae; genus Kryphioiulus; species Kryphioiulus occultus. The sequence goes on along the minus strand of JAQGAF010000986.1, from coordinate 30,790 downwards.
TTGACCACCAGAAACTAACCATCAAGATAGACCACCAGACGCTGATAATCAGAATTGACCACCAGAATTGCCATCAGGATTGACCTCCAGTAACTACTAACCATCAAAATTGACCACAAGAAACTACCAACCATCAGAATTGACCACCAGAAACTGACCATCAGAATGGACCACCGTAAGTTGAAAATCAGAATTGACCACCAGAAGTCGATAATCAGAATTGACCAGCAGATGTTGATAATCTCCAGATGTCCACCGAAAACCCAAGTGATGAAGGTCGATCTTCATGGGCAAGGACACGGTGAGAACCTCAACCGAAGTTCTGCAGATCAACTTCAAGGCCCTCGAAGCATTGCTTGCCAACGCTGCAGCAACTTTCAGCTTGATGACGGACATTAAAACTAATTGTTGCAAAGCAGTGCATCGAGCCAATTTTTTGGTGTGGGAATGCTGTAGCAAGCAGTGACACGATGTATTGATCGTCATCATCCCTGCCCATCAACCCATCCATGATGAACAGGGTTGAAAACTCTGGTTCTAATCCTCGAAATGGGAGACGTCATCGAAATCGTAACGCGAATGCATCCGAATGTGTATGTGAATGTTTAGCACATGGTGAATCAGAGTGAAATCTGGGTGTTGCATATGGGATCCAAACCCTGATTCTGTGCTATTAGGAGGGGTTGTGTCTGTCGCATTGCACCCAGGGAGGTCGAACAAACCCAGTCAATTACGTAACAAAGAGGGGAATTTGCGGAATGGGGAGTCCATCAGCTGCCTCTGTTTGGTTTAATACTTTCAGGGATTAAAACGAAGCGAGGAAATCCGAGCATATTGGAGAAACCGCCTATGCGTAGCCACAAACGCAGCGAGAGGTCTGGTGGGGGGATATTGTGCCAGAAAACTGCTTTCAGAAATTGATGGAAATTTCCGAAAATACATTTCCGACATTCGGGTCATGGCGTTTTGGATCATCTCGACCGCACAACTGCCATCGTGATTGGTTGCTCGCTGGATTGCAACGACGCCTTGGAATCCTTGGAACTACTGATCAAAGACAACTTTCTTAACTTATCTTAAAACGGAATACTTAAACCGTGGCAGTGCTGAACACAAGAGTTGAGGCAGCAGTTGAGATCATGTTCAAGTGTGGATGCAATCACTAAGTTTGGGGTGATCACTTCAAGTTTGGGGTGATCACTACAAGTTTCGGTGTGATCACTACAAGTTTGGGTGCAATCACAAAGTTAATTCCGAATAAGCAATCACTGCCATCAGTGTATGCAGGACTGATCGGTGATATAGTTGGTGGATGATGATAGATATCTTTCAGACAAGACAACTTACAGGATGTTGAGGCTGAGATGCTTAACTTCAGCAGTTAAGAGGGTAAAAGTTTGCAGATGTCTTGAGGATGCCAAAAGTTGAGACGTTTGCTTCAACAGTCAAAAGGGTATTTATGCAGAAGAGTTTATGGTCATGTCTGCGTTATTCGTAAGGCTGTACTACGGAATATGCCCTGCATGCCCCGCCATAGAAACAATGAGAAAGTGGGCTACAGATGAAAAACCACAAACTTGAAGACAAGACACCTTTCAGGATACCAAAGGCTGAAGACATGAAAGAGGTTAAATGTATCGAATGGTTACCATCGTTACATTGTTGATTTTGTTCAGGCTGTATGCTACGAAATAAGCCCTGCTCCGCCATAGACGCAATAAAAAAGTGGTTCAGAGGTGATGACTCATTATGAAGAACCACCTTGAAGAAAAGACATCTTTCAAGTTGCCAAAAACTGAAGACATCCAAGAGGGTAAATCAATCGAGGAGTTTATTGGTCATCTTCGTCACATTTGTATTTTTGACAAGGCTGTATACTACGAAATATGCCTTGCTCCGCCATACAGTAGACATAATGAAAAAAAGTTGACTTTTCCTAACGGCTCGTATGCTGTCAATGATTGCCTGGCGGATAGGGACAGCTACATAAAAATTGTTTTGTTAGTTTATTTTAGGTTAGGTTTGTTAATAATGGATTGAGTCACAGTCAGACTAATAAATTAAACCATTACTAATTAATCCCACCAGTCACTCGATGTTAGGACTTCGATTGGTTAGGTTTGGACCTAAAAAAGTAAGAAGGACAAATTGCGATTGCCAGGACAGATGTCATTCTTGTACACTAGACAGGTACATTTGTAATGCATTGTGCATGTATAAATGCTGTGTGTATATTTGGAGTAGGCATAATTTGTTAATGTAATACGTGCATATCCTTTGGTAAACACAGATGCACTTTGGACTTTTGAATCACATTTCCCATACACAAACCTAACTTATAATGTAGCGTACAATGTCGTACATTGCTATAGATGCATCTTCACCCAAGTACACCTTTCAAGAAACTGGATAGTTTTGTTGTCCACTTGGGCTCTGACATTTCAAATAAACTGAAAAAGCTTATATTTTCGAAATTAGTCCGAAAAATGTTTAAGCAAACGAAACGTATGTCAAGCTTGGCTTAGTTAAAGTAACATCCATTTTCACTTTTTTGATTTTTGTGTTAACACACAATTATCTATGTAAAAATGTATTATTGGAATGTTGAATTCCCATGATATTTTCAGAATAAATCAAGTTTCCCTAACTTTTCCAGATTTTACAGGTATATTTAACCCGAGTCAGTCTTCGAAGATTTCAAGCAAGTTGTATGATTTACAAAGTAAAATTCAAAAATATTACACATGACAATGTAAGGGTTGCTATATTTTTTGTTTATTTTATGAAAACAGGAGATAGAAATAAAATTTTACAAGAAAATCGCAAATTTAGATTATATTTTTTTAAATTGATAATTTCATCATGAATTTCTTCCACATTTTTGATTTTTGTGTTGACGAACAATTATCTATGTAAACATGTATTATTAGCGTGTTGAATTTCCCCGACTTTGCCAGATACATTTAATCCGAGTTAGACTTCGAAGATTTCGAGCAAGTTGTACGATTTACGAAGTAAACTGGCACCTATCGTTTCCAATGGGACTTTCTCAAAACAAAAACAAAAAAGTTTGTTCCCAGTCCGCATTGGTGGACAAGCTTTCTCAAAGACAAAGCATAAGAACTTGTAGCAAAACAGGAAATGTAATTTTTTAATAAGCAAACCCAATTGGATTAAAAAAATGGCCAGCATAATGGAGAAATAAACAAAGCCAGTTTTCCGGCTTGGAAACAGCTTGAAAACAGCCTTCCCAGAAGCACTTCGTTAAAACCATTTAGAAAAATTACTTTTCTATTATTGTGGGATATTTCTCTCGCTAGCAAAGCCCGGATATCAGAAAAGATAGCCGTTTTCCATGCCCGTTACCGTGAAAAGTAATATTGTATATCTATCAGCTTTTCTTTTGTATTCTTCCAGTGTTTTCTTCTCAGCCCTGATGACTATTGCATTTCCCTCCCTAATACTGAATGAAAAGCATTTGCTCCCCCAGCGAGCACAAATCGATACACACGCTCTCACCAAACTATACCCTATTATTTAGAGGTAACAAAAATGCAGTATTTGCGTAGAACTGATCTACACACGCCCATTCGCTAACACAGGCAGAAAACCCTGGCATTAAATTTGCTGATTAAACAAAGGCAAGCAAATAATTCAAGCATCCGGAGGAGAAACGAATGCCAGAAACAGTAAATTAGCGCATGCGCTCTACTTTCTCACAAATCGTTTACAGTAAAAGGAGTTTGCGCACGAAACATGTGTTCTGAGCTGAAGAACTTCATCAACAACATCTTGCATTTGCTTTACTCTGAAGAACTTGACCAATAACATCTTGCAAGAACTTGACCAGCAACATCTTGGAAGGACTTGACCAAGATCATCATCTTGCATTTGCTCTAAGCTGAAGAACATGATCAAGAACATCTTGTCTTTTCTCCGAGTGAAGAATTTGACCAACAACATCTTGCATTTGCTTTACTCTGAAGAACTTGACCAATAACTTCTTGCATTTGCTCTGCTCTGAAGAACTTGACTAAGAACATCTTGCAAGAACTTGACCGGCAACATCTTGGAAGAACTTGACCAAGATCATCATCTTGCGTTTGCTCTAAGCTGAAGAACATGATCAAGAACATCTTGCCTTTTCTTCGAGTGAAGAATTTGACCAACAACATCTTGCATTTGCTTTACTCTGAAGAACTTGACCAATAACTTCTTGCATTTTCTTTGCTCTGAAGAACTTGACTAAGAACATCTTGCAAGAACTTGGCCAACAACATCTTGGAAGAACGTGGCAAAGATCAACATCTTGCATTGGCTCTAAGCTGAAGAACATGATCAAGAACATCTTGCATTTTCTCTGAGTGAAGAATTTGATCAGCAATATTTTGCATTTGCTTTACTCTGAAGAACTTGAAAAAGAACATCTTGCAATAACTTGACCAAGAACATCTTGCTCTTGCTCTGAGCTAAACAACTTGACCAAGAACATTTTGCATTTGCTCTGAGCTGAACAACTTGGCCAAGAACATCTTTGCAACTGTAGAAAAGCCAGCTTAATTTTTCCGTAGATGTCATGTAAAGGAATGCCACATTTTCGGAGCATTTTTCGACTACGTTGGCATTCAACGGTTAACATCGATTCTGAATGGTATATAGCATTTGGTTAAATTACATTCTTATCCTTATTCCATTCTCGTTCTTATCTCTTAAGAGTCTGAGCTTAAGACTGACAGTGTGAGGGTGTGCTAATCCTGGAGGATTTAACGCATGAGTAATGAGTGCTTTGTAGTTCTCTCACAAAACATCAGCAGATTGCAACTCCATTATCATATGAGAACTTCGGTTTTTGGAGAAACTTGCATGGCAGTTTTGTACACCAGCTCGAACATGTACATGTACATACTGCACAGTTGATGAGCAAGTGCCCATATCACTTTGCAAGGCTATCAACATTGCAAAAGCATGAGGGTTGAGCATTGACTCCACAAATGATCTGAAGTTTGGTCACCTACTTACGTTTGGAAACGTAACTTATTTTCTTGGACAAGAATACAAAGTGATCGTAAAGTCTTACCCGCCTTACAAGAAGTACGTTACAAAACTAAGAATCACGAAGAACACATGTGGCAATTAATGCAAGGAATGCTACATTTACATGTATAGCTTATTGTGCGGAAACAGGTGATAAAAACAAACTTTCATTGGAAAAGAGCAAATTCAGATCAGTTTTTTTGAGTATTTGGCAATTTATTTTACAATTTCTGCACAACATCGCTTGTCATCTCCGTTTTTGTGACCACCAACACAACGCACAAATAAACGTAAAATGGCATTATTGATATGTTGAATTTCCCTACCTTTTCCAGGTTTGATGAGGGTGCAATGTGGAAGACCTAACAAATTATTTTGGAAATACTTAAAATTTATCGTTACAAGGAGCAAATTTTGGAAAACGGTAGAAGAACTCAACGCCATTTTCAATTCATGAAATAAACAACTTTTCATTTTAGAGATATTCTACAGTTTCCCCAAATTTTTTTCTTCGTGACTCTTACTAAGACAGTCTTTTAAAAATTTTGCAATGAGGGTACCAATTAATGAGTGACTATATATGATCACCGGTCACCTCATACAAGAACTATATTGCATCTTAGTTCAACTTCTGCTATGGCAGGTTTAATGCAATTCCTCGAATTTCAGTCCCCATTTCTGATCAATAGATAGTGACCGTGTGCAAATTTGTTAACATACAAGTAAAACATTTTACATGCATGTACTGTACATGCATGCAGCATTCCTGACAAGGTCCTGAAGGAGAACATGCAAAATATTCAACTGCAAATGCCTCAATGACAACATTTCCATATCACTATTGATTTCCAGAGAAAACAGCACTTCTGGTATTGTTGCTTGTTTATGGCTCCAGGGGTGAGATGGTTTCTCCAGCGTTTGACTGGCAAATGTCAATTATAGGTTGCATGATGGGAATTGCGCACCCACTAAGGGCACTGGCGACATTCCACTCACTGAAAACAGTTTTTATTACGTGAAAGCATGCCCTAGCCTGGACAGTTTCCTGGGGAGATGGGGGGGGTGGAATTTATCAAAATTGCGATGACATGAGGCGACCTGGGATCATGAGATGGGTTTTTGAGCAATGGGAGATTTTCAGCTGTTTCTTATATCCGAAATTCCCTGGAAGCACATTAATGGCAGGTCCTCCTTTTTGCTTTTTCTTTTTATTTCCCCATTTCTTATACAGCTCGAACTTCTCTGAAATCATTTCCCAACAATACTGGTCAGTAAAAAAGCGGCCACAAATTTATTCGGTGTGGATGGAAAAAAGTTGTTGCACTCGGAGACCCCTGTCTAAGATACTGAACGATGGCAAGGGGGATTTTTTGCGACAAACGCAAGGGAATATCACCAGTGATTCACACGGTGTGGGGGGGGGGGAGTTAAGCGACATGTTCCTAGCTAGATTACTGGGGATGAAAAAAAATTTAGCCAGATATAAAATGACTGTAGCTGAATAAAATTACAGCGAAATTTGCTACTGCGAATCTCGACTTGGCATAAAAGAAATCCAATTCAGAAGTACTCAAGTTTAATGCATGATCTAAGGTTAACCTACATGTACAAGTTGTATTTTCACTCTTTTCCATCAGTTTGGAAAAGTTGTGTGTTTTACTTTAAAATTTGGCATTGCTTAAACCCACATGTAATGGTAATGTATTCAGAAATGTATATAGCGGAAAATACATTTTAAAATGACTGTAGATTGAGACATATTTAGTTTCAAACTGAATTGACGATTATATTTGAAAATGCATTTCTGAATACATTTTAAAATGTGTTTTTAAGCCGTTTGTAATGAATTATGGAATGCATATTGCGATGTATTGTGTGTGATGGATAATTCATTTTGTATATAATGCACTTGAAGTGCTTTTATCACAGTAATTCGTGGGACTATTTTAGGATTTTCTTTAAAAGGGTCAAATTTTTCATTTTTCAAGTGTTCATTGTCTATTCATCATTATGGCATAACGCCATTGTATAATAATAATAATAATAAATAATAAACAATTATTTCTGTGCAATTTTTAACATAGGCAAATTCTACATTCAATGATTCCATTGGGCATCATTTAGGACATTTAGGAATATTTATTACCTTTTCAGGACAGTTGAATAATTTTTACAGCATTTTCATACTTTTAGAAGTTCATGTATATTGCCAACTTGATGTAAATTAGGTGATGAAAATGATGATTGTCTGGGCTTTTAATGGCTAATATATAAAATCTAGCTATGTGAAAGCGAAAGTAATGCCGAATTTTCTTAACGTGTTTAAAATCATTTTTCCCTGGACAATTTGGGTTTTCAAGTTCTGGGGCACCCCTGCACAAACTCGTTTCAAAAAATTAACTATTACAGGCTAAAATCAAGATTGCTTTTTATTTCACTCGTGGATTTCCATTTTCCACTCCATGCGTTATCCAGCTATCCTATCTTCCTGGTAGTCCACCTAAACAACTTTCACGAAAAGGAAGTTTGATGAAGGAGTTTACGTATACTTATACCCCAAAACAACAACAATCGTGCTTTATAAACCTCCGCAAACCACTCGCAGAAAGGTAACTAAACGCGCCAAAATATTAAAAACCGGCATTTAGGATGTTCAGAAGAAGAAAAAACGCCATAACCACCCACTGCTTCTGGTCATTTCTTGATCATTTCTTAGCCAAGAAGAAGAAGAATAAACCAGTTTCTTGGCTGTCAGAAGACAAAAGACCTGGCCAAGACCCACGAGCCATACGTTCACATAAACAATGCTAAACAGGGGGTCAGACAAGCACCTTTTTCGTGTAGGGTGTCCAACCCCAGGGGAGCTGAGGGGTGCCTCATAAATATCGCAGCACGTGCCATTTGCATAGGTGGCGCGCGCCACGCCACTGGACTGTCACGTGTCACTGTCATCTGACTCGAACAAAAGTTGAGGAAATGAAAAACAGCAGATGCGGAAGGACAATGGATTAATTGGAAAAACGAGAAAAGGTGTTTACATTGCACCCTGCAAGGATGTGTGCATGGGAGATAATCAATAGGCAGGTAATCAAGGTGTGAACCCTGGGGAGAAGTAACAAGAGCAACGTTGCAGGTTTGCCAATCTCGTCTGATAATATCGCTAAAATCATCAGGAATGATCATTAAAAGGTGTTTTACAAAGGTTTAAGGTGGTCTTGAAACTGCTTTCAGGCATGTAGCCAGTTAGTATACAGTCAACAAAAATTGTAGATCAGCATTGTAACTTTAAATACAAATTTGGTTAAAATCAATCGTTTGCCATTCAGTTCAACTGTTTTACTAAAAAATAAAATAAGAAATACATATGAAGTTTTTTTTCTAAAATGTTCTTTTAGTAGAATATTTGTCGTCCATTGATACGCATGTAAATATTTTTGAAATATACGCAGTATGAAGTACTTCAGATTCGTATTGAATGGAACTCTGATATAATTGTAAAAAAATGAATCCATCAACATTAGGCAATTTTTTATAAAAGATTTGCTCAATTCGAAATGTTTACAATTAATGATGAGTGGACGTTTGTCATCATTTCCAGACTTACAATAAATGATAACAATCATTGACCAAAAAAAATTGGAAACTAAGCACATTTTTTTCAAAAAATTACATCGAAAATGATGAATTTTAAGCCAATTTTTATAAAACAACAATGCATACGTTATCATTTTTAGACGAATTTTTTTTAATTCGACCAAAAATTAATGTCAATTGTATTTTCATGTAAATGTTTTTTAAGAAATAATGCATTATTTTAAAGATTCTTATAAATATTAGTCTTCAAAAAATCTCCGCAGGCAATTTTTTTAAAAAAAAACTAATAAAAATAATCAAATTTTAGTACTTTTTTAAATTAAGGACCTGAATGTAGGGGAATCCCTCAGTTTTATGCTGTATTTCTTGTGAAATTCATTCCCAATGAATTTGTCACATAAATTGTCATTTTTACTTAATTTTTCACATATCTTCACACTGGCCACATGCTTGTGCTCACCCAGAAGGTACCTCCAAGAAGCATGTTCAAGAAGGCATAACCAAGAAAGCAAGATGGCTGCGAAGACGTTAGACACAAAGAAGTTGGTTTTGTTACTCACTACATGTGTGCCTATAGAATTCGGAATTAATTAATCTTAGGTGCGTGCCATCAAGAAAGGCTTTCATTGTGCCAATACCAGGTATTCAGCTTGCATGGAAATCCACAAAAAAAACTAATCGAAGCCCCTTTTTACGACGTCATACAGCAAAAACAAACGTATGACGTTCACTCACTAATTAGGGAAAAGGAATATAATGAACACCTGAAAAAATGCCTGGAAGTACTAAGAATAAAACTAATTAAGAAGACAAGGTTGCCGCATTCCCAAAGCCCCGAACGTTGCCCGGTCCACGTTTTTTTAAATTTTTTGCACTAAACTGAGTCGAAAATGCCATAAAAAGTCAACCAGGTTCAACAGCAATGGTTATTTGACAGTCCTCTGAAAATTCTTCAGCGATGGATACGATGATTGTTTGCTCAATCTGGTAGTTTAGGCAATTTCAATTTCTTCAGAAATTCCTCAAGACCAAGAATCTTGGCTAGACTCGTGGCCATTACCTCAATAACATGTATAGATGAAGTCTAAATTTGCTTAATTTACCTCGAATTCCCTCATTGGAATGCCACAGAAATCTATAAACCCTCTAAAGGACCTCCCCAGCACCTGCCCCAAAAGCTGATCATTGCAAATGAAGGGTGACACTGAACAACTAACCTTGTAAGTGCCAGAAGTCCCAAAAATGTTTTAGTTTAAAATTGTACGAGACGTTTCAACACCTGCAATAGTGGGGATGAAGTGACTGGGGATCTAAATTGCCCTAAAAACGCAATTTTTATTTAGGTGCCCCAATCACCAGGCAATCACTGCCAGCCCAGGAGCAGTTCGGAGAAGCCCACTTTCCAAATAGTCTATGACCGAGCTGGGCACCTTCTGTAGAAGATTGATAAATGAATTACGAATAGCAAGATATATTGCAAATGCATTGGTCGTTTTTATAGCAACACAAAATAAATGCACGTTTGGTAATGTAAACAAAAATGCAATTCACTAATGCATTTTGCAGTGCATTATAAAATATACAGACTCGTGTATTTAACGATGCATTTGAAACTACATACGTATCAAAGTTAAGTGTGATGCATTGAATTGAATTAAATTGATGTATTTATTAATTTTAAACTATTTCATTGCCCGTTAAACTGTATTTATTGAAAATGTCAATGCAAACCGAATACATTGCACTATGCATTACGCAACGTATTCTTCAATGCACACGAACTAAGCTTACTTTATACAGTATGCATTACACAATACATTCTTTACACATATAGTATACTGCAATATGCATTCCATAATGCATTACAAACTGCTTAAAAGCATTTTAAAATGCATTCGGAAATGTATTTTGAATATATATGTCAATACAGTTTGAAACAAAATTTGCTTCAATCTACAGACACTTTAAAATGTCTTTTCCAATCCAAGCCTTAAATTTGATTTCCATTACATGTTTGTTTGTTTGTTTGTGAGATTCTTAACGTTAGCCTAAGCCATTACATGAGGGTAGTAAGTTTTTCTGTCAATGTACAGGGCGTTTTAGGACATTTTTTCCAAATATTTAGGACTTAATTTTTAGTATGTTTTAGGATTTGTTTGCTACACTGTTAAATCTATCCAAATGATATTGTTCACTATTATGTTCACTTTTACCCCTCGAAAAACCTTCAACCCTTCAAACCCTTCACCCTTCACCCTTCAAAAAATTATGGTTCTGTTCATTGCTGCAAGAAATGTTTTCCTCTGTCATTTGCTTACAGGAGGGATTGTCTTCCACGTTGTTCTTGTTCATATCATCCAGAGAGCATGCAGTCAGAAGACGATTTCAGTGACATCCCACAAAAGTAACGAGCACTAGCAAGCACACACACGTAGATCCATCTTGCCACTCCGCTCAAATTCCCTAAATTTGACATTGTTCTTTCTCCGATATTCACCGATGTATCGAATTTTTCTTGATCCATCAGTTTCCCTCCCCGATGCTAAACAAACAGCGCAAATTGCTGGCACACGACTAGACGATCCTCGAGATCTTCTCCCTTTGCCGACTCTGAGAGACACTCCGCAAATTGTGCCATCCATTTCCCATTAGTGGCCATTTGAACATCTCCACAGTGACATTATTGTCTAGCCATTGGAGTGGCATGGACAAGTTGAACGTCGACTACGACCTCTCATCTATTGCCGCACATCCAACATTTCCTGACCGATCAATCAGGACCATTTCCTCGTAGCTCAATTCGCTGGCAAAATAAAATGCCAAGATCGTCCGTATCTGGACAACCAGATATAGATGAGGGCGAATTGAAAAGCAGTAGGACCGTAGGAAGAGCTAGGACTGTTTTCAAATTTACTGCTGGGCTTCAAATCTTGGGTTAATGACTCCATTTTGAAAATCTCTGCCATCTTAATTGCCATGGGCCAATCAGATTGAACGCTTTGCTCACCCATGACATCGCTGACGATCATTCAACGCTTGTCATCACGCCAAACTATACAGTGCCACCAGTCAAGAATGAAACTGACGAAATTATTCGAAAGTGAAAAGTAACTCAGTTCAAGAGAACTATGTTTGTCATTCCGCATCTGACATCTTTGGACACCACCATCATCCATGCATGGTTCATGCCAAAATTTGCAACTGAATTTCCCTGACTTACACTGACTTATCAAACAAATGTCACGTGTAATTAAAGTCGACTTTATCTGCAACGCTACAATTAACTATATTTTTTTGTATTTTTCAGTCAGGATGACTAACCAAATCTTCAATTGAATTTCCCTGACTTTTCCAGGTTTTCTAGAAGCTTTTTGGAAAATTTCCGGCAATTTCAAGAAACAATTTTCGCAGGTTTGATCCGAGCTAATATGCCGTATGGAGGAAATTTTAAAAAATTTAGATCTGCTCACGAAATGATGGAATTAGGCCACAATTGTGTAAGAAGAAATAATAATATTAATAATTAAGAGACTGTCATAGGCGAAATTTTAGAAAACTTACAAGACATATTGGATTTTGAGTGTTCTAATATTAATGACGATGCGAACACTAGTGGTTGAAACCACTAGATCTCAAACACTGCATTTTTGAGGACTCCATTGAAATATTAAAAAAATTCTTCGTAATGACGGAAAAGCTGTAGGCGAAATATATTTAACAAAAAGAATGCATTTTAGGTGAATTTTTCATAAGGAAAAAAAAGTAGATCACAAATACAGCTTTTCTAATGCTTTTCATGAGATACTTATATCAATGAAAATAGTTGTGCCACAACAAAATTTCCAGACATTATGGATTTCCCTGACTTAGCGGTGAAAATCTCAAGATTTCCTTACTTTCCCTGACGATATGAACCCTGTGCTTGGAAACCGATGAAAATTGCTTATTAGTTGCAAATGCTTAGCGATCAGCTATCTGTGTACGCTAATTTCAACCAATTTTCAGTATAATATCACTTACACCATGCAATTTGCAACAATTTTCCACATTGGTACTTTGAAAACTGGCGACAGTATTACATCGCGATTCTTCCAATCCGTTGCAGCTTCGTCAATTATACGAAATCCAAACAGTACAGAAATTAAATCTGACAAGATACCCCCAGCATCGTTTTGCATTTACAATGTCTACCAGTTAGCAGAAACCAGACTTGGAGCAGACCACGCAAGTCAACGGTTTAAAAAAAAAGCTGAAACAAGTTCAAATTTCAAAATCTGCAATTCAAATTAGATTTTTTTCGGACGATATTGTGCAAACAAGCGTTGGAATTGACGCCGAAAGGTGGGTTTGTCCAGACACTAAACAGGGCAGACAGTTGCATGCAAAAGGTGAGCCTGACCATCCCATCGCAGCATTTTTACAGCAGGTGGGACATCGCATGATCACTCGGTCAACAGTAGCCAATTTCATAATGGTTCGTCTCATTAAAAGGTTCACCATTAAAAAAGGTGCTGATAGGATTCAGCAGCGATCTCCCTCCCCTCGAATTAAGCATCCCATATGGCAAACACAATTTCAATTGCATAAAAAAAAAGTTCAGCAAAGACCCTGCACCTACAGTAGAACTCTTATTAAATGCGTAATTTATTCAGCCCAGCCCAAGTTTCGTAATGACTGGGTAGGGGTGGTGAACGAACCCCCATCATGGCGCCAGAGTGGTCAAACCTCCCTGTTTTTGCTGCAAACCGTACCTCCTAATAATGGAAATTTCACGCTACTGCAGGACCCATTGGGAGCAGAAGAAAAACAAAAGCAACAGAAATCACGATACCCTTATACGGCTACAGTAGAACCTCTGTAAGTTGTAAGTTGAACACTCAAGAGACTGTCTCAACACATGGTCAACACATGGAACGAGACTTGTTTTGACACAGGATTTTAATTGCTAATGTGCTGCAAATTCAATCAGCAATTAAACGCACTATACATGCAGTAGTACTGGAATTTTAACGCAGAAACACTAATGTGGCAAGTTTATTTGCAAAACTCAATTCAGTAGAACCTCTGTAAGTTGACCACTCAAGGGACTGTCAGAAACTGGTCAAAATAAGGAGGTGGTCAACATGACACGAGGCTTGAACTGACTCACGATTTTAATTCCATGAACTGCATGTACTTACATTTTACGATAGCAGTTATCATTAATGAAAAATATAATTAAAATGTTCATAATATAGTAGCAGTATTGCAAATGTGCTGCAAATTCATCTAGCAATACAGTACTACAGTGTAGTACTGGAATTTTAATGCAGAAACACTAATGTACAGTATACAGTGAGTGTACTTAGAAATTTCATTCTGCAAGATTAGAAAGCGTGTCAAAACAATTATCCTACCTGTTATGGTAATAAACAGCACAAATTTCTAATCAAATTTTCAGTAATCATTTATCATCCATGAAAAATCTTATTAAACTGTTCATAATACAGCATCAGTACTGCTAATGTGCTGCAAATTTATCAAGCAATTACACGTGCTGTACAGTACTACTGGAATTTAACCGTACAAACACTAAACAGCAATGTACCTAGAAATTTCATTCTGCAAGATTAGAAAGCATATCAAGACAATTATCCTACCTGTTGTGGTAATAAACAGCGCAAATATCGAATCAAATTCCGCGATGTTTTATTTTCGAGTTTCCAATTAAAAAGGTAATTTCCCCTATTTGCTGCCAAGCCCTATTTATACTGAAGTGGTTCAAAATGAAATCTTCTAACTCAATAGTGACAGTTACAGTTCAGGGGTGTATAGTATAAATTTTGCAAGCAGCCAATAAATGTAATGAATCATCATCCAAGACTTTACGCGTTGAGACCATGCTGGTCGACATACAGAGAACAAATTACTATTGTGTGTCATAGGTCAAGAGGGCAACATACAACACACAGAGGTGCAAGTGGTCAACATGTAGAGGTCACCTTCGATTTAGTTAATGTATTGATGAGGAGGTGGTCAACTTCAGAGGTTCTACTGTAGTTGAAGGTGGTACGAAGTTTAATTTGGCCCATCAGCAGGTTCTGCAAACAAGATGCCAGAAAATCTGGCTGTGCCATCGCCCCCCATCAGGTTTATCTCCAGCTTGGATCAGACCAGTTTAATAAAAGTTTTCACTAGCAGAATTGAATTCATTTAGCGCGCATTCTGGCCAAATGCGAACAGATGCCCTTAATTCAATTTCAGACATCCTTGAGCTACAGACGACACTCGTGATTTGCATAAACTTACTCGTTAATTATCAACCGACTACCGCCTGGGAGCTCTGATGACAATACAACCGTTTGAAACTGCTGAATTACAAACAAAGGCAAACTAGTTTAAGAGAAAACACAAACGTTAACCGAAGTGGAATAATAATTCGTGAACCTCTCCAAACACCAGTTGTTCAAAGTCTGCAGACAACGGACCAAGCAACAAACTTATTCAAGACCAAACAAGTTGTGTAAACAGATGGTCAGGTGTCGTGTTGCATGATCAACTCTGGATAAATGTTCGCTGATGAATTCATTTACTCCAGTATTCATTTTAGCAAAGTTTGCTTTGTTGAAAAAACAAAAACCACACCGAAAACGTATGCAGATGCATCATTATCACACACAGTGACATCAACGGTAATGTGATTTGATAACCAGGATGATGGCATGTCTGAGACTGAGAACTTCAAATGCATATCTAAATGGAGAAGTTTGCATGATCAAATGTCGACATCAATAAAATATTGTAGGTTCTGAATGACCTTGTTTGTATGGTGTATGATGTACAAAATTACAATACAAGTTCAATTAGCATATTGTATAAGATGCAACAAAAGTCAGAATCAACTCATCCTATCCCCTGGTTAGCCCAGCCACTAATAAAGAGTTATTAGTATTTTTGGTTAGTTTACTTAGTATTTCAAAAGCAAAATTATTTTTACAAGAAATAAAAAGGTGTTTTTGGTTATTTTATTTAGTATTTCAAAAGCAAAATTAAATTTTTTGACAAGAAAATATAGAATGTTTTTGGTTGAGTTTCACTTGATTTCCTGTACCAGAAATGCATAAAAATGCAAGTATAGAGCGACACAACCTCCGCATTGAAAATTTGATTGCCCATCCTGCTTTTATGGTAAATTCGACGGTTACAAAGTTGGCCATTTCGAATTTAACGACTTTTGAGGCACACTACAATGTCAATACTAGTAATTGTACCTTTTATACTACAGAGTTATACTGCATACACATTGAGCTAAAATCCAGTTTTGCAAACTAGGCAATGGCTGTGTGTTTCCCAAAAAACCCCTGATATTGCTCTGATTCCCAGGTCACATGACTCGCATCACCTTAAATTTCCCTGATTTCTGTTAATGATGGCCACACTTTAACAAGCTCATCACTAACCAAACATCCAAATAACGTATTTGTCCATTATCAATCAAGTAGGTATTTTTTCTAAGGCATAAATTAGTTTTGCAAACTCTTCCACCATCCCATGCATCCTTAACCTTACCCCATAATGTAGAAGGACCCTTGAAGTACTGCAAATTCACTTCAAATTCCCTGATCCCTTAAAATGCCCTCAAAACTGCTTTTTTACTTCAAATTCACTGATTAACTGTCTGATTCCCCCGCCCCTAGAACATTAATTCCCAGAAATTTCCCTGATTTGGCGGTGTGGTCACCCTGTAATACACGATATGTACTTATCAGATTTTTGGTAAATTGAGTCTGCAGGCTGGCCCTTGAGGCACTCGTCTGATACCAAACTCAAAATGAAATTTAATATTAATCACGATTACTCGTGTGTGTGTGTGCAAGCATCGTTTCTTATTATTAAGGCATTTTAAGAACTGGGGTCATGGGGCAATCTCTAAGGTGGGCCAATTAGAAAGCAATGCTGCCCCGCCATTAGCCTCTAGTTAGGTCCGAGCAACGAGGCAAATTGGAGAATTATTAAAACACCTAGCGCATTAGCCACACTTACTTTTATAGGTTATAAATTAAAAGGCATGCATTTTGAGCATGGTAATTGCGGCTTATTAATAACGAAAACAGAGGATTTCTTTGACGATAATAGTTTGAGGCGCTAATCGTGCATGCAAATTGTCCATGAGACATGCATCCTAATGCACGATAAACGCTGGTTGAAAATTAAAACTTCCAGCATTACTTAACGAAAATAACGAAACGAGAAAGCAAAATCGTGTACTTCTTCTTCAACTTTTGCAGCCTCAGATTGCCCAGAAATACCCCCGGGACACGAATTCTTTATCAACCGAAATTATTTCCAAAAAGAGCAGAGGAGGTCAATTGTGGTGGGCCAACACGCAATATTTCTAACAATAACCACTTTTTTCTTCGATATGAAGCAAATGCCGACAACGTTATAAACCCTACCATTCCAATGGCAGCTCAAATTGGACCATCCCCTCACCGACGATCAATCTCTGGCATATTTCTGGTAAAAGCCAAAAAACCACAACCAACAAAAGCTGCTGAAAATGTAACAAATGTTGCAAATTTGAAATTCCAATAGCTAATTTAAACAACTTGCAAGATTGAGTGTTGAATAATCGAACTCGTGCTGGCATTTCTGGCAACGGTTTTGGATTTTGCTATAATTTTTGCATTAGTTTTGGAATTTATCCAGTATTTTTTGCAACGATTTTGAAGTTTTGTTAGCATTTTAACAACGGTTTTTGGAATGTTGCAATAATTTTTGGAACGGTTTTGGAATTTTCCTATGCTTTTTGGAACGGTTTTGGAATATTGTAATAATTGCTGCAACGGTTTTGGAAATTTACTAGCATTTTTTGTATTGGTTTTGGAATTTTTCTGGAAATTTTTTTCAACGGTTTTGAAATTATGTTAGCAATTTAACAACGGTTTTTGAGTTTTGCCCAAAGACGTACCCATCACCCAAACTGTTTCAGTATGTTCGGGATAAACTGTAAAAATATTAAATTCCCAGTCGCAATTCAATTAAAACTAAAATTACACCGTGTAAAGCTGGCATAATTAGTCAAGAATACAAGTCACGAAATGAGTTTTTCCAATAAGAATGGTGTTACTTACTGCATAATGGAGAGCTCGAAAGTTGATTTCGTGTTAACTTCACAAAACGAAAAGAAATTTTCTTACCTGTAAACACAAGAAAAAAATGGGTAAGTGACATATCCTAACAGGTTTTCAAAATAAATTTTGCGAAATTCTGCGAAACCATATAATTGATAACGTTATGGTTAAATGTTAAACGTTTGAACATACATCCAGACATATTGTTAATTAATTGTTTCTCGAATTGTTTCCAGAAGTAGCCGCACAAGTTGTACACTATTCTCCAGAGAAACTCAGCAAAAATCCTTTTCACACTAGGCGAATTATAAAGAGGAATAAATTTTCTACAAAACACATTTTTCCGATTTTAAATTCGACATAAAAGACATTTTTACTCGATTCATGCAGGTGAGTCGATTTTTTTTTGCACGCAAGTGTACAATGCTTCTGAATGGCACGCGACGTACCAGATACAAGTACAGCACACTTTCTGAAAACAATGTGTTCTTGACTCATTTTGCGCAAACAAAATCTGCATACGTGTGGGTTTAAGGCACAACAAGAACTAAACCGAAATCAAGTTTACTGTTTAAGTTATCAGCGGTCTTAACCCCACCATTATTTTTTCACATGCCAGCTTTCTCAACTACACTCCTCACTTCTTCACAATCTTCCTGGCAGTTGCGGTCATGTTTTCACTGCATTTCAGGCTTGCGCTTGCCATGGCCATGGTGTCCTCGACAGGTACAGCCTCAATTTGTGCCCGAGGGCAATCATAGATGAAATCAGATGAAAAATGGCAGGTGTGGGAGGTGCGGCACAAGCCGAAGCAATATGGTCGAGGGCAGCAAATCCAATTGCAATCATCGCCATGCGTGAACAGAATGGCATCGTACAAAAGGCATGGAATGAATGAACGACCTTGCACTCGGGGTCCGAAACCACTTGGCCTTTGAGAGACTCCTCCACCCCCGCACAACATTTCAGGGATTTCCTGCAAGGCCCCTTCCTTTCAATGGCGTTTGACCTTTGGCGTTGGCTGCTCGGTTGGTTATCTGTTCGTGAGTGACCCTTGGCGCCCCTGATTTTTGCCTGGGGGCCAGCATTCCTGCAAGGTGTGTTTCTACCCCTTTCCAGGGACTGTCTTATGGATAGGAGCCTGTTGACTAAGCAGCTACCGAAGGCTCATCGGTTTTTTTCAAGAATTTGGCATGTCGAACCTCTGGAGGGGTACAACCCCCGAAACCCGAGCATTTTTTCCCCACTTAAACACGGGTCTGGGATGCCAGTCGGCCACTTTTCTTGCAAGACAGAAGACTCTGATAAGAACATGCCAGCAAGACACCTTGGCATTAAATGCGAGTGGATCTGCCTCCCAATCACTGGCTATCTTCGTCCCTACAGGCCAGAATGCAGACACAAAAAACTTGATAAAAAATACCCCAAATACACATATAAGCGTCCTGATCTCCTAACTTCTATCTTAAGCAAGTAGGGTGGAACCTCCAAAGTTGACCACCTTCCTATGCCGA
The DNA here is from genome assembly GCA_034687865.1 of Kryphioiulus occultus. Taxonomy (NCBI): domain Eukaryota; kingdom Metazoa; phylum Arthropoda; class Diplopoda; order Julida; family Julidae; genus Kryphioiulus; species Kryphioiulus occultus. The sequence goes on along the minus strand of JAQGAF010000986.1, from coordinate 11,535 downwards.
TCACATTTAACAGACTGGACAGCCATCACATTAACTCGATGGAAGGTGACCGTCACAAGTTGACCACCTGCACCTCTTTATGTTGTATGTTGACCACTTGGCCTAAGACACACAATAGTAATTTTCTTTCCATATGTTGACCAGCATGATCTCAACATGTAAAGTCATGGATGATTAAATGTATTGGCTGCTCGCAAAACTTATACTGTACACCCCTGAACAGTAACTGTATCCATTGAGGTTCAAGAGTTGATTTTGAACCCCTACAGTACCCCTACTGTACAGTACGTGTAATTGATGGATAAATGGATAAATTTGCAGCTGCCCATACGCCAGCTGAAGACTGGATGTCCATGCACACAGCTAGTTTATTTTCTATTCGGTTCAATTACTCAGTACCCTACAATTAGATTTCATTTTTATTTTTATAATAAATAGATGATAGAATATGTCAGATTGCCAAATTAATGTATAACATAATTAAGTAAAAACTAGCCCTTGTACATGACAAGAATTGATGCAAGTGCTTTTCAGACGATGAAGACGTCAAGGGGATTTCGTGGTCAAAATTGCTGCTACGATTTGCAATATGGAAACACTATGTAATCACGATCCAATAACTAAATTTGCATCGGGCTGTTACTTTGTACAGAATTTTGAATATTGACGTGGTGGATTACACGTTTCCCTCGTCAAAAGTTAACGAAGACAATTTCCAGAGAATTTGGCGTTATGAAAGCTGGCTATCAAAAAAAGAGTAATCTCAAACGTCCTGGTTTCATCACAATATCCCCCAACCTAATTTTCTCCTCCCATTACGCTATTATAAACTGAATGCTGCTTTGTCCAGTAGGCCTACTGTCCAGCAAGACACCAAGTTACGTTATGATTGCTGACCTTAAGGGTGAGCATGAAATCTACCCTAGTAGCTACTGTACTGTCTATCCTGTGCATCTTTCTCGTGCAAACCCGCCTAACTATCAACCTTTTCCTACAGGTTTTCAACACTGTTTCTGAACTGAGAAAGTAGAACCAGTGAGGTACCGTATACATGTATGTGGTAAAATCATGAATTTAGTTTAGGCTTATGCACTAACATGTGCATTGGAAGCAAACACGTTTACTATATTTTCTCTGTCCTCTGATTTTGCCCGCATACATTTTTTTGAATTCATGCCATACTTTCGTAATATCGTAAACTTGAAAACCAAGTTCGATTGTGTAATGAAATTTCAGTCTAACAACAATGGTCTTTGATCTTCAAAGGTAGATATGTTACAAACATATTCGATTCCCCACTGGCCAAATTTCGTGCTCCGATTAAAAAAACGAAGGAATTTTAGATGCAGCCAGATACACAGTAGGAAAACAACATTGAAAGATGAAAAAAAACTGATTGTTGGTGCCATGGCAAATACAAATTCCACGGGGTATCGAATTCCATTCGTGTCAAGTCACATTGTTGGAAACATCCAAAACGAGAAGGTTGTGGACATAAGTTATCGAATCTGGTCGATCAAGATTGAAAACATCGAATCTCGTTTCCCAAAACATTACTTACAATTTGAGCATGAAATGAAACGTAATATTAAGGCTGGTAAAAATGACAGATTCAGAAGTGCATAAGCTAGGAGAAACTATTTGCAAAGTAAAATATGACGCACCAGTAGGCGCATACACGTATTTATTAAGAGCACAAGTCTATTATTAGAAAGTTAATGAGTTAAATCAATATTGAATAGCTAAGTTTCCTCAAATCAAAAAAAAATAATTAGACCTCCAAATGAGTGCTCATAATCCTCATACATGAACTGCTAGATCATCAATGTTATTTAATAGCCATCTGTTGTGCAGAGCTAAGCATAAATTACGGTAAGAATGTGTTAAACTTTTTATATACTTTTCTTTTATTTATACAGTTTAAATTAATAAAAAGGCAGGTCTCAACACTATCGAGAAATATTACTGGTCTGGTGATGTTGAACTCTAAATGCACGCACGCCTTTAGGTTTCGAAGAAAAAATTAATTAATTTATTGCACTTTTTCCTGTAAGTCATTCACGACAATAAAGTAAATATTGTATGAGATTTGTCAGCTTAGGGCACCTGTAGAAAAGTATAAAGGCACCGCACAACAAAAAGTAAATTAGCTCGGTGTCAAGGGCATGCGAGCTATGCTTTTATTGTCTGTAATAATTAACAGCAATCGGTTTTATTTTTTGTTACGCTATAACTTTAATTGAGTATATTCACCTATCAGGTTACGTATATTTGAATTAATATCAGCCAACAACAACAACAACAAAAACTAAATAAAAAATTTAGTTTTGCGTTATATTCTGCACATGTATTATTGTATATTGTATTGTTAAGCTGGCCACTTGTTGATTGGCTTCTACGCTTAGACTATAATTTAATAAAAAATTAAATATATTTACATGTACGTACTGTATAATGTGGCTATAAGCACGCCCTGTCAATATTCAACTTAAAATAAACTCTCATAAAAACCTAATTTCAGTCGAGCTATGAACCCACAGCAAATTAATCTTTGATTTTTTGCAATTAATTCTGGTTTCCAATTTCGTATAATTATTAATAATCTCATAATATCCACAGGAGAGTCAATAATTACTCATCGTCAGCATGAATCAGCGCAGTTTTTTGCGTTTTTTCATGACATTTTTACTGAATTAAAATTGCGCTGGTTCACAACCGAATAGCGTGACTACTAATTTGCGTAAGCTTAATTAACATACACGTCAGGCTTATAAACTGAATATGGATTAATAACAGCGTCAGCACCGTATTAATCGCGAAATGAAAAATAGTGAAAAATGAATCCTTGTATTCTGCATAAACTGAGGCAGCGAGCCTATTTGCAATACACATCTTGTTGTTCAGCATTAGCATATTTGAAACTGCAGCTGTGAGATGCAATACTACATTAAATACTAGACCCAGGTAAATACTTTTCCCAACCTTCATCATCATAAAACAGGTGCATCATATCCTATTGGCCCTCGCAGTACGCATAATGACGGTTTTAGTTTTCAACGATGTCATGAAATTCAATCATGGAAGATTGAATGGATTTCGTGAGCACTATGGAAAATAGGTTTTCCCATAAATATTTATGGTATTTCATCCTCGGGTTATGGCTCTAATCGCAGAAGATGCTTAAATCTTCAGCCATTTACGACTTGGGTGAAAACCTTATAACTTCATTAACAAACTAAATATAGTTCACTTAACCAGGACAATTAGGAATTGCGTGAAAATGGCTCAAACATTATCAGACTTGGCAGCAACACTGTCAAATCCACGTCCATGAACGTTTACATGGATTTGTCATCTGAAGAAAACGATCACATTCACCTAATTCGCCTTTTCCGCTTTTATCTCGTACACTATCGGATATCAGTGTTATTGTCATGGTGTCTGTATGTACTGTATTTCGTTATAAAGATGTTGCCAAAACTACCCCATCCAATAACGTTCATCAGCTTTTAGATTTCACTCCCTGCAAGGGATCAATAAATACAGGGTAAAACATAACGTATCGATTTGCTCGCTGAAACAGCCTAATCACAGCAATCAGTTTACAACTACTTGGAAACCAATAAAATACCGCAAAAAATGATTGCCTAAGGCAGTGATTCTCAAGCTAGGGGCAAGGGGAACAAATAATCTACTAATATTAATAAACAAATAAAGAAAAGATGGTGTACGTTCAGAGATGCATAGCTTTCCTCGATTTTGTAAAGTGTTTAAAAAGTTCAATTCAGTTCAAGCAATATTTTCATGATTTTTTTTATTATTACTGTTACAAGGTTCCCACTCAAATTTTCCCTGTAACCTGTCCACTTGCAGTCATTTTCCTGACATTCCCTGACAACTTTTCAGTAATTTCCCTGACTTTTTACACGAAATTTCACACAATACTAGATCACAAATATAGTACATGTATTAATTTTCAAGTCCTAAATCGAAATTTAACAAATTTTTCGCAGATTTAGATCACAAGTAATGAATTTTAATAACTAGCAGCGAAATTAGTATTGAGGTAAATATAAAGGACAATTCTTGTGAAAAATACACAACTTTCAACAATACAGTACTGTATTTCTGCGAACTTTAGAAATTTTATTAAATATTAATACTACCAGAAACGCCGTAGGAGAATTTCTTTAAAATAATTAGGTCTTAATTGATAGGTTTCAGTCTATATGTTGCCATACAAAAATTTGTTTAGCAATACTAATAATTTCGGATCGCGAAAGGCAACAATAATAGAAACAAAATATTGAGAAAAAAATAATTAAGGGGATGCATTGGCAACGCTTTTTAAAAAAGTTCTATTCATAAATTTGGTAAGAATTTAGGAATTTTTGTAAAAAAAACTTCTGAAATGATGAATTTTAGTTTTTAAAAAATTGCTTTTAAAAAGTAGTAAACTATCTCAATTTCACTGATATTTTTACGAATTTTGACGAATTCCCTAACATTTCACGAATTTTGACGAATTCTCTGACATCCCCTGGCTTTCCCTGATTTTCATGAAAGTGGGAATCCTGTGTTGGTTATATAGCAGTCCATTTAGGCTTGACATTTGCTGCCAGCTCAGACAGGGTGGTCAGGAAAGTTTGTTTTATAACCTGGAAAAGTCAGGAAAAAGTCAGGACAGTTGAAAATGTCATCTCTGGGGGAACCCTGATGAGGGTCGATGTTGATAGCCTTCACATTTGCTACAAGCCAGACAAAACAGGCAATTTGCAGTAGGCTCGATTATTGGGGCAATCATTGCACCCTCCAATAACGAGGTCTGAATTGCTGTAAAATTTGCGAAGAAAAGAAAAAAGTGCCATTAACAACCTCGTTTTCATCAGTACACGATTTGAATCTGCTTTTGGACTTAATTGGATCACCCATCCTCAAGAATGTCTGGTCTCTTCCAGGTATTCGAGGAATTTTTCGATCTGTTCTGGAGTTTGAATAAAAAATATCTCTGTACGTGAGCACGAAGGGGTCAGCGGTGGTCCGATGCGATGACAGGTGATGAGGGTCAGTCTGACAGCCGGACTTCTGGAGGTTCCATGGCGTTGCGTGGCGCTGATTACCCGTTGATTTATGATGTGAGCTATCCATCAAAAGAAGTAGATTTTTGCTTTTTACCTTCACCCTGTCCTGGCTGAAGGTGAAGTGCGTTGCACCCCACCATGGGTACACGCCTGTAGTAGACGGAGGTACAGAGACGCGTGTGCCCTTGGATTCGCGTGTGCACCTGGACAAGGTCTACGTGCGTGTCATGCATCTTTCAAAATGCAGGACCCTCGTTAATTTCGAATTATTCTAATTAACGCAGCTCGTAATTAATAAGGAGACTTCAGCTGGGGGATGGTCCTTGTCTGGAGGGTTCTGCAGGGTTCTGGAGGACATGCAGGATGGACTCTCAAAAGCTGTTTCAACCCTTGGGAAATGCTGATTGCAAAATGGTGAATGATGATTCAGGGTTCCCACTTTCTGGAAGGTCAGGTAATGTCAGGGAAATGAATTGTCAGGGAATGTCATGGAAATTGAGACAGTTTACTATTTTTTTAAAAGCAATCTAAAACTAATCATCGTTATACTTGGTCTCGGTATATGTTTTTTTAGTAAAACATTAAAAGTTCTAGACATGAATAGCTAGGATTAACAAAATTAATGCTAACAGCTTAGCTACTCGTACGTTTTTCTGTTGAAGCCTTTAAAATGTCTTTGCATTAATAGCTGGGATCAATACAAATTTGAATCGGTATTTTTTAATTTTTCAGGTTCAGTTAAAGAAATATTTTCATGATTTTCTAAATTATTTCTGTTAACGTCAAATAGGGAATTGGAAAAAAGGAGACTAACAATAATATTGGCACAAAATTCAAGGCTCCCACATAATTTAAATTGAAACATGAAAATTAAGGTTCCCCCAGAGATAACATTTTAAAATTCCCTGACTTTTCCTCCAGATTTTAATACAAACTTTCCTGACCATCCTGACCACTGAAAATGCAAAAATACTACATGACATGGTAAAGAATACTACTGTATATCGATGGCATATTGGCAATACCACTTAAATCAATGAAATTGCAATTTTTCAGGAAAGGGAGAAAAGGTAATATTTAATGTTTAACATATCTAATGCAAATAAAATTTTTCATACATTCTATTACCAGCAATTAAGAATGAAGTATTTTGAATGTTTGTTTACGTGTTGCTGCAGTATCAACACGAGGTTTTTCAAGTTATGCATCATCAAGTTAAGCAGTATTTTTATTGAAAAAATACAAAGTCAGCTTAGATGTTACTTTCTATTAATGCTCAGACACGCAGTATATTGAGCTTTCAACAGAATGGCATAATAGTTAAATTTTGCTAAAAAAAATATCATACGTGGTATTGCCACTAGGTCAAGGATATTTATTGCTGTTTTATAAATAAACAGGAGATAGAACAAATTTTCACAAAGGAACAGAACATTTAGATCAGTTTCTTTTTAATTTATTTTACAGAATTTGCTCGTCATTTGGATTTTTGTACTAACCAACAACTGGCTATGCAAAACTGTTGTTGATTTTCCCTGACTGTTTCAAAGTAAATCAATTTTTCCTGACTTTTCCAAGTTTTCCAAGTCTGGGGTAAGCTTTCATGCCCTCCACAAATTACCATTTAGATTCAAATTGAATACCTTAACTTAAAATACTTCCTTTCAGGGACGAAGTCAACTCTACATCATCTTCTATACGAGAATATAATAGGAGAAGATGTACAGAAATTAATTTTAGCAACATTAATGAATATGAAGCAGAATAACCAGAACGCTAACGCAACTTCCACAATGCACTGATTTAAATGAATGCCTGGCGGGCGTTTTGCATTCAACGCAGTTGAAAATCGTGCACGTTTCACAATGTTTATGTTGTTATGCTAATTACGTTGCTTTCGTCTATATTCTAATTTTGCATTATACAATATCGCAATTTCCATTCACAACAACCCATTGTGAAACGTCTAGTGAACTCGAACATGGAAACCTGATAAAGGGTGCAGCTCAGCTCAGTTTAGTGTATTCAAATAATCATTATATTCTTATTTTACAAATCGATAAAAAAGATACACTGCAAGAGCTAGTCCGAGGCACTACAAATACGCTTGTATTTCCCCGTAAACCACTTCTACATTTGTCGAAGAAAACATGTGATTGCGTAGAAATTTACCAAAACAAGTCAATATGGTTATTGTTAAATTTATGTCCTCCTACAGTGTATCTGTTACGATAGACAAATGTCAACAATAATTAAAAAGTATGATTTTTGAATGAAGTTGACCAAAATGAATTCAAACTATTTTTGTTTTACCGTAATAATGGACCTGTATGATTAGTTGGCCATAATCATGCAATGACTAACTACAATTTGAAGACAATTACAGATGAGAGAAAGTCTGACTTGACCTCTACGTGCCAGGACATCGGGTGAAATAAATGATGCTACTGTATACAGAGCATCCGACTTCCAACTCACTACAACTTTTTTGATCATTAATAAATTCTGAGCAGTATAACAATCAAGTTTTAAAACATAACTCCAAAGATACTTTGATCCCTTCTACGCTAATTAAAGCCAGCTATTTCACTCCTCGATGCATGGTTAAGATGTCAAGATGGTCAATGTCCTGCAAAGCTTCGGGAGGCCTTTTATAATTATGGCCTTTTTATGACATTTTTCCCCAGCCTTAATGACGAATAATATACTCACGAAATTTAATGAAAAGGATTAATTTTCAGAGAAAACCCACACACCAACAACATAAAGGGACATTCAAACGTCATGTCATCCCTTTATCAATATGTCATCCCCCATGTCATCATCATTTCTTGACCCTAAACCCTAATTACATTGACCAATTTTTTTTGATTATCTAAAAATTTGATCAGAAATAACGAATTTTATCTCATACCAAATGTAATAAAGCGCAATGATGACGTGATGACATATGCTGACACGATGACGTGATTGACTGACCCCTCCCAAGATGACGAAGTAATACTTGATTGTCCCATAAACAAATAGATCTGAGATTTTCATTTTTTTGTTAGCCTTTGCTCGATTATCTAAAAATTTGATCAAAAATGCCAAATTTTAGCTAAAAATTTGCTCAGAAATGACGTATTTTATCTAAAACTTAGCTTAGAAAAGACGAATTTTATCTAAAAATTTGATCAGAAATGACGAATGTAAGGTAAAAATTTGCTCAGAAATGACGAATTGTAGGTCAAAATTGTTCAGAAATGTCGAAATTTATCTGACAATTTGCTCAGAAATGACGAATTTTAGCTGAAAAATAATACTAATTTTTTGCAAACTTACGTCAAAAATGATTAATTTTAACCCTAAGGTACTAAAGAGCAATGATGACACGATGACACGATGATGTATTTAGCTGACCCCTCCCAAGATGATGACATAATACTTGAACGTCCCATAAACAACTAGACCAGAGATTTTCATTGTTTTTGACAGTCTTTTCTCGCCCACACACGCATGATGACAGAAACGATAAAGAAAATTGTCAGCTTATTACTGTCCACTGCGTGTCCCTGATGGTCAAACCAGTTTTAATGGCCAGCTGATCTGTCCAACATAACAAGCTCGATGATGAATTTTATTGCCAATTTCTTCGAGCTATTTTTTTTAGCTTATTGGTAGCTTCAATGTTTTATTCATTACTACAACACTAACTCCATGGTGCAGCAACTTAAGTTAAAAAATCCAGAATGGATCCATTCTACCTTAAACAGTAGTTTTAGTAGTCAAAGACTTTAAACCAACTTTTAAAGCCCATGATGCTGCATTTCCACGTAGACCTTATCAAAGCCAACGCTGTGGAATTTCCATCCATATGCTACTAAAATCAAAATTATTTCTCTCATGTCCCCCTAATCGAGTTTAATATTGCTCGCAGCGTTTGATAATGGTCCCTGGTGGACAATCATTGCGTAGCACGACTCTCAGGTGGAATATGCCGCAGAAAATTGGCATTTGGTTAGATACAGAAGGACAATATGGCAAGCCAGCCTAGGGCAATGGCGAAACATTTTGGCTACGATGGGGTTTGGAAAAGAAAACAAAACCAGCAATCATGGGTCAATGAGTATCCAGCCAACTTGATCGATACAGTCGTAATGCCATTGATGACCAATCGAGCTAGAATAGTGTGACGTGCAACTTAAAGGGATTTCATGGTCGCACTATTCATCAAAAATCAAACTGAGCTTCTGGTATGTAATTAGACTTAAGCCTAATTGGGTTTCCTGCATTTCCGTAGGAAGCCAGTCAGAAACTAACTGCAATCATGCCATTTGTAAAAGCCAGTAATTCGGTAACCCTTTAATGCCAAAAACAATTAAAGAACACAATGTGACATGCTTTGACTCAGTGATCAAGACATGCATTGTTAAATACATTTGAAAATGTCTGTAGATAGAGAAACTTAGTTTCAAGCTGTATTGACAAATATATTTCTGAATGCATTTTAAAATGTCTTTTAATCAGTTTATCATGTATTATGGAATGCATATTGCAATGTATTAAATTGTGTGGGAGATTGTATTGTGTAATGCATTTTGTAATATATACTGCTTGCATTGAAGAATGCATTTTACAATTTATATTTCATGCCTTGTATAATGTCAACAGCCTTGCTATATATTTCATAATTTTAAACTTTAAAAAATCCCAATTCTGAATTTCAAAAACATTAAAATATTCAATGAATAAATTAGAACTTGCAGTGAAATAAACTTTAAAATTGAAAAATACATCAGTTTCATTCTGTCCAATGCAGCCCACATAAAAAATTTGTTAAGTATGTAGTTCTAACAGTGTGAAATTCACAAGTCAGTATACTATGTTATAATGAATTGCAAAATGCATCAGTGAAATGCAGCATGGGATTTATATGACGTTTTCTTTTTAAGAAAATATGAAAAACAATGGATTTAATCCCATTTTTTATAAAAGATGATGACTAATCAATTAGCTGAGGCAAACAATCTCAACCTCCCTGACGTTTTTATTTCCCTGACATTCCCTGACTTTCCAGAAAGTTGGAACTCTGCAAATGCATTTCAACATTTGTTTAAAAAAAATTAACGCTACAACCAAAAAGTAATGGATTGTTGTTGTAGACTATTCAGCTAAAACTGGTTTTCAGAACAAATTAACAACGAATGGAATATCACTACACACAAATTTGTTTCGGTAACTCAAATCAATGACGTCATTCTTCACGTGATTAAACATGGCCAATTAGAGTTGTTTTCAGTGGAATTCAACTTTTGGTTTTGGTTAACACAAAATCAGTGGGCAACTTTCGTTAAATGAAAGCACACTTGTAAAACATGTTTATTGAAAACAAAAGTTAACTTACACTTTTGTCAAATTTAATCTTGTTGTTCAGCATGCCAGAGGCAAAATTTTTAGAAACAAGATCATGAACGGTATTTTTTTCAAAACTAGACCAGAAATGCCAATTTCAACATGTATTCTCATTAACAATAAAACTTTGTAAGATTAATAATTTGGGTGCAACACAGACGACATGCTTCGGTGTTATTAGTGACCATCATTCAACCGAAGTCTGACCGCTGAAACACCTCCCTTTTTTCCTTTATTAAGTTGACCATCAATTTCCCTGACATTTCCTAACATTTTGACGGATTTCCTGACATTCCCAGACTATCCAGAAAGTGTGAACCCCGTAATTAATCCAAACTGCAGTAGTTCATCAAGCCCATTCATTAATTCAAATATCAACTGATATCCATCGACATTGTGTTTTGATCATTCTAGGTGAATTGCATTTACTATTGCCTTACTGGATGCAAAATAACATCGCCTACATGACATGTACATCATGCATGTAGGCGAACGAGGCTTTGGGCAATAGCGAAAATTTCGTTATCCACCTAATCAGTAGATGAATAATAAAATGACAACGAGTGCACCTGCCCAACCAGTTTTACTGCGAATCGTTGAACCGGTATTATTTAATGCCATGTTTACAAACCATGTATGCCAGCCATTATTTTATATAACTTGCCAATTAAACGATCGAAAAATTCTTTAAAATTCAAAGGCTTTGACCACTGGCCCTGCCAAAATCTTAATTAACCTTTTCGGTTTTGGCAGCATTTGCCGCTTTGGTCCCCTTTCAAGATGTAAAACTTCACCAAAAAAATACACAATAACATGGCCAGGCATGTGGCCAGTTGGCATATAATTTTTCAATTTTTTTTCACAACCAAGAATCTGATATTTTCACATTTTTTCATATGCAATTATCTGATTTTTTTTCACATTTTTTTACCCAATATTTTGGACTTTTCAGGACATCCAGGACTTTTTAGGACATCCAAGATTGTTTAGGACATCCAAGACTGTTTAGGACATCCAAGACTGTTTAGGACATCCAAGACTGTTTAGGACATCCAAGACT
>JAQGAF010000985.1:0-37125 GCA_034687865.1 Kryphioiulus occultus | reverse complement strand
TGATCGAGTTTCACCCATCCTGACAGAGTACAGACTGCAAATTCTAAACGAATTTCGGTGAGTAATCTCGTTTGAAACGTCCTGTCTGAACGACGCTTTACGTGGGCCACCCTGTATATCATTTGCATAAATACTTTTGCAATCCGTCCAATCACCTCACTTTCAGAATACAGTGAAACTTCGATTATCCGCCAGGGTTCGGGACCGAAGTTTGGCGGATATTCGAATAGACGTATAACGAAACTGGCACTTTCTTCTGTTTCTACAACATTCTGAGTACTCGGCTAGTGCCCTGTACGAGTGCACGCCATAAAACTTTAATTTTGTTTCGTGAAAATACATGTACCTTCTTTTCTTTTTCAAAAATAGTATCTTGTTTATTGACATGCTGACGGATAAACGAGTGCCGGATAATAGAAGTTTCACTGCACTCCAAACGGCACTCCCATTAAAGTGCCTTTATTTATCAGGCATCAGTTGGCAAAGGCATTTGGTTTGGAGGAACATGTCCATTAACATTAATTTGGCTGAAATTAAGATTACATTTCGAAAAACGATAAGACGAGCACGTAATTGCGACTGGTTCCTTCTCCCCTCCCAGGAGGTGGCCTGTTTTCGGTTTTCCGATCCGTAGGTCCGTTTTGAGTTTTTCGGACTAGGAAGTCGATGACAGGCCTACCCAAGTCGCTTTTGAAAATATGGGAAAAATGCGAGTTTCGTTAAATTTATTGCTATTGGGCGAATGCGTGGTGGAGATTTCCTGCTCCTGCAACCAGAAATTTGGGTGAATTCGGGTCATCCGCCGTCCTCCAGTAGAACAAATATCGTAACCGTAATGAGCTGATGATTTTTTTAACGTGCAGACACCTCTTTGACTAACCCCAATAGAAGCTCTGAAATCTAGGCCTGGACCACTGGCTTACCTGGCTAGACGAGGGTAGCAACTGCCAGCGCATTTTGGATGTTCCTTATTTCAATTCACGATGCGCAAGGGTCAATAATGAAAGTACAAACACACTACCGAGTTGTCCTATATCCGGAGAACACGTACTCACGGCTGCGAAAACATCACATAGGCGACTTTCAGAGCGTTTTTTGTTCCTAAATCATGCTTCAGACCAATATTTGCAACTGAATTTCCCTGACTTATCAAATAAAAAATGTCGCATGAAAGTAAAATTAACATTATTTGCAACACTACAATTAATAATATTTTTCATGTGTGTTTTTCTGTGCAACTGCAACACTTCTTGGTCAATTGCGTTTGCTTCCACGTTAGCAGCTTTTCGGACATTCTTTTTGATTCCTCGAGATGTTTGATTTTTTTCTCGAGCAAGAACAGGAACATTTTTGGAGATATTATGCAAAAAAAGGCGAATTTCGGGGGTGCTCCATACTTTTGGCTATATATACACTGTATGACCGTGTATGAGGTATTCATGACCATGTCTAAAACCGTACACGTACAGTCATATTGAAATCGATATACAGCACACCTAACCTATATGTGCATGTAACAGTAAGTTTGTTCAACCAAAGATGGACAACCCAAGTTAGGCATAAATCAATACAATAATTCGACCAAAGATGCTTAGAAAAGAAGCTTTCTGCCTATGTCTATTGGGGGGCTTTCCATACATCAAACAACTGAATTTCAACATTTCTTGAATGTTTCCCCTGACTTCCACCTGATTTTCCCTGACCTAACGGACGAAATGTCATCTTTTCCCTGAATTTCCCTGACGGTAAGAACCCTGTAAATGCACGGGAGGCTGGATATGTCTTTGGTCTGTCATACATGTACATGTGTCACGCTTGTTTTGGCATGCTCATTAAACGTGAATTTGAAATGTATCACTTGTTTGCTGAAATAAACATGGACATATACTGTATGTATTTGAGGCTGTTACGTTATGACGCTTGGAAAATTCGCGAGCCATTCCTAAATTCTAAAGCACAGTGAGAAAACAAGTAACACCAGGGCATGTTGCACCTATACATGTGCAATACCTTATGTAATTTCCCCCAAAACCACATGGTATCTCTGATGCTGGCCGTGGGGTAATAGAACAGAAGCTAAATAAAATGTAGGTTTACATGTTAAAATACCATCATAAGACAAGGACGTTCAAATATTATGTCATCAGAAAATCGTGACCCTTCCCTTCTCTGGTCCCCAAAGATGGTGATGATATAATACTTTAACGTTCCTAATTAATATCCTAATCAACAGAAACTGAGCAATTAAAACTTGCTATCAGTGAAGTGAACTTGAGAATAATAATTTATGCAGTTTACATAGTGATTAATGTATTTTTTGGAAATCAGAATGAGATATTCCAACGAGTTCCAACTTTGCTCCTATAACTGCTTTTGTCTCTAAATATTGACATATTGTAACTATGGACCTGGGACAGCTGGATAGTTGACATTTTTTCATCACTCTGACTATCATACTGCATGTTCACCAAGTGGCAATTTTTTATTCGAAATAAAAATTCATAACTGAAAGGGTTACTATCGACGTCAATGCTAACAGTTAAGACATCAAACACTGGTTAACAAATAGAACTGCATTTAAACGTTCGTCGTGTCCAATTTGACCATTTCAAAGAACAGCCTTCGAAAGGCATAAATATAAATACGAGTTATTAATAGCTCCGAAATCGAAGTGAAGGCGCTATTAATACGCTCAGGTATTTAACTGAGCTAATAATAACTCGAATTTATATTTATGTATTTCGAAGGCTTCAACTGCAACTAATACTCAAAATAATCCGCTCAAGTTTATTCGCATATCAGCTAAACCTCTTTGGTATTGTCCTTGATGGTATTCGATTTATACTGATAGTGAATTGACAGCACATGACGCCTGCAGTCCATAACAAAAATAACAAATTGGATGGACCTGACATCCCCAATGTCAATCAACAGGGAATACAACGAATCCCACGAATCGAAGGGTGTCCTCATAAAACAGCTTCATTAGTCAAGAATTCTGGTGAAATCAGGTCAACTGTACTTCTGATTGTAAATTTTACATGTTGATATTAATGAGATAATTCCCAATATCGAATGCTGAAAGAAACTAATCACTAACTTTAAATAAATTACCACACCTTCGATGAAAAATCTCAGATATGCTATCAGATCATTTTCCCTCATATAAACAACTTATCATACTGTAGATCTGGTAATTGCAAACCGTTACAGTGACGTCTAAGATCTAATAAAGTGATGCCACAAGTTGCATCAGACACCACATCTTATCGTCAAAATCCCTCATGGATATAGTCTTTCCATAACAATGGATCAAAATGATTTCAATTGGGATTAATGGATGCAGGATTATCATTATCTTATGACATGGCAGTAGAATTACAATTTCAATTCCAACTGAACCGTGCTGTGTAATTTATTTCATCAGATTTTGGGTCTAAAACCAATTCTCACGAAAAAATGTTGATTATCGCCTTGCTGTGTCTTATCAGAAAGTTTCCAACTCAAGGAACTTTTATTGCGCAATTTCGCAAGATGTCGATGACCTACTATTCTTGGTTTTGCAATACACGCAGTAATATCCAGTTCCATTTAAATGAGCTCGAGAGAGTCGACACCAATTACAGTAAGAGTGTAGATCTCAAACAAAGAATCTGTATTAGCAGCGATTTTTGGGTACAATAAAACTGATGGAATTCTGAATGTCAGCTGTTATTACTGGGAAATCCCCACCTTTCACAACTCACCTACTGTATCTATATCTGGGATTATCTTCCAATGCTATATTGCATCCTTGTTACCAATTAACATTAATTATTGTGTTTGCCTGCGACATCTACTTGAATCCTGAAAGTTTTGGCTGCCACAATCAAACTACGTGTATCAATATTGTTGCTATGCAGGAGATCCATTTTGGTGTTTATACTGTACGAATGATGCGCACTTGTTTATATGCATATTTTGTATGCTGTTGGTCGTGATGTAATTCAAAATTCGTCTTAAATAATGATGAATATTCCTAAGTTTAAAAAATTTTGTTTTCTCATTTCACTGCTCAAGTGGAAGTACGAAAGGCTGTGGTTTTGTGCGCTTGACCAACGCCCTTTATAAATATTAGTTGTTATTTTTATTGATGTCTGTGTAAAGTAATGTCGGCCTCGAAATTTCTGAAATTGCTCTGATTCGCAACCGAAGAAAGTTGTTTGAAAATGTAAAGTAGCGAATGAGTTATGATGGTGCTTGTGGAGAAAATTTCTCCGTCATTGAATTTCAATGACACTGTAGCAACCTTCGAAAATGTGCCCAAATACGATTTCGTGTCTCCTGTCCAGCAACGAATATTTTCCAAACAAACCAGTCATCACGCTATTTCAAAGTAACAGCTTAACAAAATCGATACTTGACACTTTTCGAAAAAAACTGAAAAAACTCAATTAGGCCAGGCTCGTTTCCACTGACATGGCAAGTGAAACTGTCCACACTTGACAAATTACCTTCGTTCTTTGAGTGCAGTAAACAGTTGACTGTGATTTGACAGCATGCAAATTACGACTTAATAAATCCGTCACCAATTGACCATGGACAATAAAATTGGCCACACAACACTGAGCACATATACACAATGAGTTTCGACTTCAATAATTTAAACCCATTTTCGCAACCATGATTGCTGCCATTGTCAGGGTCTGCCCTTAGGGAGCTAACTGGGCCTTGGCCCAGTCGTTGACAAAATACATCAGTGGCCCTTTTCAAGAAGTGCCAAAAGGCACAAAGAACAAAGGGAAAACCGCACCAAAGATGCAAAAACTCGTCCTCTAAGTCTTAAAAAAATAGAAGAAATAGCCAAGAAATACGCCAAACGATGAAGTTTTAAAGTGGTATCATTCATCAGTGATGCCTGCACAAAATAACTATTTACTCCACCAATTCACAGAAACGCACCAAAATGTTCTGTCACAAATAAAAGCGCCTAGTGCAAAAATCTAGAAGGGCTGGTGACCCTGTCCATTGTGATATCCTGGAGTTGTAAATGCAATCATGATTTATACTCTGGAGCCTGGAGGAATACAAATGAAAATACAGGGTGATCATAACGCCATACTCTCATTACAAAAATGAATTTTTAAAACTTTCAAAAATATTTTAACAAGGTAAGGACTTTATGATTACCCTGTACATGTTTTGACTCCAAGAAACACTGTACATGTAGTTTCTAATATCAGTTTTTGTCAGCAGCCAATTGTTAACTATAGTGTCTGCATGTCTGTTTTGTGACCTTGCTCACTATGGATCATGCAAAACAGCCACATGGGTAGAGAACTAGTTTACAGACAGCCCTTGGTACAATCGTACTAGTTAATCGTTAATTAATGGCTCGTTCAATGTATGACCTTTCAAATTCCCAAACGTCAATAAAACAAGTCCTAGTTGGCGTTTTACGATACTTACATAGCCAAAAAATAAATTTCGGGCATTTGCACTGAAAAAACTTTAAATGGCACAAGAGCACACAGTAAAACACAGTAAAATGCAGACTAGTGATGCCATACAGCAGAAAAAATGCGCACTAGAATGTAGATCAAAGCTGGATAATATCACAAATTTCTGATACTATCATTAGTAATGCTGTATCAATTTCTTGCATACCTGTATCCATCTCGAACATGATCTGAGTATGGCTAGTGTTCATTCGTTAATTTATATTATCAAAAAGTCAATTTAATGATTGTGATAATACTGTAAAACGGGAATGATGAATGAAGCAAAAACGGCACAACATATACACATACTTCGAAAAGTAGAATTTTGAAAGTTACTCATTTCAAAGGAATTGCTCTGTGAAAAATCAAAGGCTTGTATGTGATCTAGATTTACAAATGGACTACATTAAGTGTTGTTGGACTAGGTGTGGTGCATAAGGAACATTTTAGTTGTGATGACATACATGTATCTGCATGTCGTTACAGTTGGAAATGGGAATCAGCAGATAACCAAGTGCTATCCATAACGAATTTCCTGTAAATAACCATTCAAGCCATAAGGGCGTAAGGTCCTTCATGCTTTCATCCTTTCAATCTTTCTATATAGTGCAACTTCCTCTGATAGAGAAGTTGTGCATCAATCCTACATCCATGGAGAAGATGTGCACCCCACCCAATAATGAATTTCCTGCAAATAAACATTCAAGCCATAAGGGCATAAGGCCCTTCATGCTTTCATCCTTTTCAATCGTACTCTTTATATGGACTATGACTTTCTTAATAGGGCAAATTACTTTGATAGAGAAGTTGTGTACTCATCTTTTAACCATAGTCAAGTTGTGCATCCACCTTAAATCCATTCAAAAATTCTGCACCCGCTCTTAGTCTAGCTGTACGCATACAACAGTTTTGCACCTTTACAGAAGTTGTGCGCCCACCCAGTAACCATACAGAAGTTGTACACCCACCATGTAACCATACAAAAGTTGTGCACCTACCCTGTAACCATACAGAAGTTGTGCACCCACACTGTACCCATACAAAAGTTGTGAAAACCTATCCTATACCAATACAGAAGTCATGCTCCTACCCAGTAGTCATACACCCACCCTGTAACCTTACAGAAGTTTCGCACCCACACTGTACCCATACCGAAGTTGTGCACCCATCCTGTATACCCCATACAGAAGTTGTTCACCCACCCTGTATTAAGTTATATCAACTCATTTTTTATTGTTTATGAACATGGTTGGTAACCTAAAGTATACGAGGTGATCGAGCTAGATTAATATGTAATTGTCGGCAGAGCGTAAAGCGACAATCAAGGTGATCTATTAGGCCATTAGAACAGTACAGCATTAGAACTACTGAGGCTACTAGGTCAACATGTTGGCAGATTTATCTGATACGGTTATCGGTAAACAAGCCGCTTTAGAAAAGTTTCCAAGCGTTTCAGCTTCGCTTACTGAATAACTATATACCGATTTGATAAATGGAGATAAAGAAATTAATTTTTTTAAAGTTCTGTACTTACTCTATCGATAGCAGAACCCGTTCTTCGAAATTAGAATTGCTAGGCCTCATCATTGAGGAAAAAGCCAAGCTGAAATGGAAAAAAGGCGCCATTTAGCTCTGTGTGCCGTGAAAATCGGTCATTAAATTAAGAAAATTCTAGCTTTAGTCTTAGGTCGACTTTATACACTTTTCAAAACTCTGAAATGTGCTGACCCCTGCCATACGCTGGGAAAGTTCATCTTCAGGCGCCATCATGCAGTATAAATCCTTCCATTAACACCCGCTCAACTGCTTAGGTCTGTTATATCTATAGGAGGCTATGATTAATCACACCCATTCATGTTATAAGAATACCTTAATTCCTCACTATCTTCTTTTCATGACTTAATGTTTTCAGTCATAAAATTAATTTTCGCGTGCGTTATCCTTGCATCAATCATCGCTAATATTCCACATCACCCTAGGTGAAAAAACCAGCATCCAGGGTGGTCAGTTAGACTTCCTGATTCCGCCTTAGCCTAATTCCTAATTAAATTATTAGTTCATTTTTTTCTTGTTAAAACACTAGCCGCAGGTAAATTTGAGATATGCGGATAGTTTATTAAACCTCAGTTATGCGTTGTGTAAATGAAAATGCTGAAAAGCGAGCTGCGCAAGTAATACTGTATGTATTTTTTTTCTAACTTCATGGGGTCACCGTCGCATTTTGCGAACTAGGTTTATCGCTTTCGTTTAATTTAATTAATTCCGAAAGTGAATAAGCTGGGACTTTCATAATTATCTAAATGCACTATGTCTGACTTAAAATGGGACGAATTTCGTACACACAGAGAGCGTGTTACAAATAAAATGTATGTATCTTCCAGTTTTAAATATTTCAACAAAATCACCAACAGTGTCAGGTTAAGAATGGACTTTTCCACTCTGCCCTCTAACGGCAATATAAAACCGATTTACTACTTATCTACTGCTGCTAAGAAATAGTTCCCCTATGAAAATTCGGCTAGGACTATTCATATCATGAAATACTCGTAGTCTTATTAAGTATGACTATCGAGAGTTGTAACTTACTAAGTTTAACCTTATCATAATTTCAAAAACCTAGAAAAGGATATGTACAGGGTGGGCCAAAGAAATGTGAACCTTTAAAAGGTTAAAATAAGATCGTTAAATCTTTGTAAAATTATTTTAACTACAACGATTTGAGAGCATTACATGCCACATACAAATTACCTTATAACTAGGGCTGGGGATCGAAACCCGATTTATATCGGATATTTCAAGGTCGAATTGAAATCTCCATTCACTTCAATAGAGAATTCGATTTGCCCTGACAAAGTAGACGAAATTTCTAGAATTCGTCTACAGGTTATATGGATAAGAATTTTTACAGCATGATCTAAGTTATAAAATCTATCTTAAGCAGTCTCCATTCATTTCAATGGGATTTGAAGCGAATCGAATTCTCCATTGAATTGAATGGAGATTTCGATTCCATCTTGAAATATCCGTTATAAATAAATTTTCGATTCCTAGCATTAGGTAATTTGTAAATGGCATGTAATTCTCTCAAATGTGGTGTATAGTTAGAAATCATTTCACGAATGTTAAAAGATCTTATTTTAACCTTTTAAAAGTTCCCGTTTCTGTGGTCCATCTGGCATAATAGTTTATACAAAATACACAAAGTCAGGCGCAAAATTCTAAATCGAATGTGCCAATCGAAATTCCAATTCGGGTGCGTTCTATCATGGCTTTCATTGCAAATTAAAGATGGCTACATCAAACAAGTGATGAGGTTCAAGAGTAGATAGTCCTTACTGTAATGTCACATGCATTGAAATACAGTGCGCGGGATAGTTTAATTTAAAAAAAAGATGCAGACATTCCCTCAACCTGAGTACATTTATCGAAAGATAAATTATATTTGAACACAGATTTCCTAATATTACATAAAGCGGAACTCTAAACCGTACGTGAAAAACATGCAAGAACCTTTAAGGTCACAGATCATTGCCCATTATCACCTCCATACGAAATTCGAGAACTCTTCAATCCAGTTTTTTTGTACATCAGAATTCTCGATAATTGAATGCTATCACGATATTGCGTTGCTCTAAATGACCCTAACCAATAAACAACCACAAAGGTGATTTCCTGATGAACAAGGGGTCTAAATTGAATACGAGTTACAGGTGTATCTGCATACATGTGTAAACCGACAGGTGAACCAGACGGGAAAAGCATATTTCCCTCTTGCATATGCAATAAATTTGTCTTGATTTTGTGGTATTTTTTGCTGTCGAATTTGCAAAAAAGTCATTCAGTGAAGTTTCCTCACGTATTATTAATATGATAATTAAGCATATACTAGAAATGTTTATAACCAGGAAACACATCTCCCCTATAGAGAATCGTTCCGCTTACAGCTTTAGTTTCAATAAAAATTTAATTTCCTTTAATTTTGTCCTAATTGGATTTCTTCAATTCAGTTCAAATCTGTACCCTTATGGCGAATTGTACGACTTTTTAAAATCCTTCCCTATCTGGAGAAGGTAAATTGTACAGAAGATGAAAGCATGCATTTTTAATGGAAATAGTTATGAAGAGTTAATTGGTGTTTTATGACTTTTTTTTTCACAAAGGATGACACATGCATGTCCAGTAGGATTTGCTAACTTTCATTTCAAGGCACGTACTATGAAAATGTCAAAAGATCATGCGAATCCTCTTGTAAACGAAGCAATAAGAGCATCATTAGTGAAATCCAAGTTGAATAAGAAAAATGTGAATCAATACTTCTACCATCATGTGACAAACCATATACACTGTACATGTACTGTACAGTATGTTCGAAAGTCTAAGGGATTGCCAAATTGAGATAATGTATTGTGAAATGTGTCAAAAATGTTAGAATTCATAATGGAATTTGTATCATTTTCCAAAGTCAATTCATGTTAAGTGATAAAATTACTACAATAAAATTACCTTTATCTGTGTATACTTGTATACAAGTAATGTACGTGTATGTACATCGTACATGTATGTACGTACATCGTGCATGTATGTATACACATCGTACATGTTTGTATACACATCTACAGCAGCCAATTATTTGACAAATTGAATTTGCAAGTAGCGTTTGGCGTGTTTACGTAAACGGAAATACATCGTTGGATGGGCCATGGCCGTGGTATTTCAAAATCTTTGTAGTATGATGCTACAGATTTCAAAATTCAATTCAAATGCATTTCACGCTATCTATCGAACGACAATTTTTATGTGGTACGCCATTTTAAATAGCGTTATAAATGAAATATTTTCAAGTTTGTTCAAGTTCAAAGTGCCAGGACTTCGAAAGTCTTCTTATAAAAAAACGATTATAAGCTGAAAAATTTGTGATGAATTGGCAGTGAAGTGATATTCCATGATTTCTACCTTTAGCAATTAATTTCTTATAGAAAATTGCCTGCAAATTAGCACACATTAGCAAGTATTGCACACCAGTTTGTAAACCAATCAAAACGGGCGAAAGGTGACTGCTTATATCAGCAACTATCTTGGAGGCTTATCAACTAAGATGCATGTTTCATATTCGTCAACATCAAAATCATTTTCATCAGACGGCTGTTTGACTCACGGACAGCCTGGCAAGTGTCAGCTTTAGTCATTTGGGCTGCTATTGGAAATTTTCGTCAAAAAATATCAAAAATTTAGATATTTATAACAGATGGGAAATCATAGTCATTTTATTCCAAAACTTCTCAATCATTGTGTTTTAAGTATCCTCCACAAGGGAAAGTGATAACAATAAGCGAATTGTTGATTACTGTAACCGATGATTTTACAATGTATTTGTATACATAGGTTTGGGACTTGGCGATTTCGATAACAATAAACGAATGATAGCATTATCTGCGATCACATTAAACGGAGTTCAGCGTATCAGCAACTTGCTATCAGTCCATGTCTTATCCATTGATTGGTCAGTTTCAAATACCAATCAATGGTCAGTAGTCATGCCGGAATTTCCATTTCCGGCAAATATATCAACAGTTTATCAGTTTTCTTTGGGGCGCCATCTTAATTCCAAAATGAGATTAGGACGCCTGTTGTTTTCTGGAAGCTGGCCTTTAATGGCTCATTAAATGTCATCTCAAACAGCAGAAATTTCTTCCTGCTGCCTACAGTCCCCAATGATTCGCTGTTTATGGATAAAAGTAAACGCTCTGGTGTTTTTATTTGGTATTAAGAAGTCTTCTTCAGCAGGAATCGTTAACCTACATTGCATAACCTAGAAGTCTTCTAATAATTAGGCTACAAGTCGAAGGCTGGGATAAACTCGGACAGATGGCTAGGTAGAATACTCATCTGCATAGTCACAGCGCCCATTTACTTTCGCAGCCAGCACTTATTATCCTGTGCCAGAAACTCGATAATTACGTAATTACACACAATAGGCCGTGAATGATGGCATAATTTGAAAACAGAGTCAGGTTGTGATGGCTTGAGGCCTGTGGGCAATGAAAAGCAAAAGCCGTTGGAGACGAGACACGACCTTTATCAGGTCACCCTGCACCAGAGTCGGTTTTAAAAAAAAACTGATGTAAACATTGACGAACTATTTTGGACTCGTTTGCAGAAAAAAAATGAAATCCATTTGGGCGAAGTGGGTAAAGGTAAAAATAGTACGCAAAAATAATATTCCCATAAATACATGTACGTGCAGGTACGCTCACATGCTTCCAAAGTGGCTCATCATTATACAAGCACTTAATTTCGTTTTTATTGATATTATTATTATTTCCTCCTTCTTGAAACTTCTGTTAGATTTGGAGGATTTGTTATTAGAAACTCCCAAGGTGTACCTTAGACGTTCCAATGCAAATCATTTTCAAAAATGATAATAATGAAGGAATGCCATGTGCGAATTTGTGAGAATTTTATACAAATGCTGTTTAAAAATGTTAATAATGAATTTTTAGAATTTTATACAGATAATGTGAAGACATGTTAATAATGAAGGAGCATCACAGGGAAAATTTTGAGAATTGTATACAAATAATGTTAAAAATGTAATAAGTGATTAATTCCATATGGACAATTTTGATAAATTGATATAATAATTTTCAGAAATGTTAATAGTGAAGAGAATCCCATAAGAGAAATTTGTGAGAAAAATTACAATGTTTTTCAGAAAATATATAGTAATCATAATAATGAAGGGAACGGTGCGGGCGAAAGTTTTCAAAAAAATCTATCAATATTACAGATTGTAAGTGCATTTTCTTAAGCTGAATTTTACGATGAATTTTAAATATATTACATGTAAATCTGAAGCTCATTGTCACCAAGAAATGCATGTACATGTATTAACAAAGTTTATGAATTGTTAGTGATAACGGAAAAGCCAAAGGCGAAATTTGCTGGAAAAAACATGGTGGATTTTAGCACACATTACTATAAGAAAAATGGCTTATAAACAGTTTTTTTCGCGATTTCCTTTGAAAAACAATGTAAAGCGTATAGTATGGTTTTAGAGATTTACAAAGAAGGTAATACTGAGGGAATTTTTTTCGAAACACCAGATCACAAATTATAACTTTCATTGGACTACTTTTCTTCAGAAATTTTCAGAATTTTGTCACTCATACAATCTTCAGGCTTTTTCTTAGCATTTAAAGATACTGAACTCAATAATTTATTCGGGGCAGTCACGTGAATCCTGACCTTGTCCTGGCTTTGCTTCATGAGATATCTAACAAACTAAAGTGATGGTACACATCAGGGGCCATACGTTTACAAATATTGACGCCACTATTTTAGCAATAAGGATTTATAACGAGTATTTACTAAGTTAAGGCAATAAATGCAAACCTTTCTGTTCTAGCATAGGGAAAGGAAGGTTTGAATCAAACACATGTACACTTTACATTGCAAATACCCAACAAAACGAAAAAAACTGATAGTTTCCCACAATTAAACAAATCAGGGGTTCCTCGGTATCTTCTAATTCCTACTTTTGTCAAATCTTTAATAGGGTCACGTTTTCCGCATTTAATATGAGATTGAAACTAGTACAGGAATACGGAAAATACACCGAAGTCATTGTAGTCTCACTGAAATTGATCTCCCTAAAATCAGTCTCACGGAAGTCGTTGAATTCCGATTAAAGTGAAGTCTGACTGAAGTCGATGAAGTCACTGAAGTCTGGGGTGAAGACTATGGACTTCAGGGATATTGACGGAATTGTGCATGACTTCACAGACTGCAAGACTAAAATGGGATTGCAAGGAGTTAAGCACTTCCTGACATAGTAACATCTGAAACTTTCTCCACTTTCCAAGTGCCCTCAGTCTTCAATGACTAAAGTGGGATGTTCATAGTCTAAATTGGATTTCAGTAAGATCGAGGATTTCAATGACACTTCAAGGAATTCAAGGAGTCAAGGAATTTAAAGAAGTTAGGAGTTAAGGGATTTCAAAGAGTTAAGGACCTCCTGACATAGTAACATCTGGAACTTCCTCCACTTTCCAAGTGCGGAATTCTTCCTACTATGGAGCATTATGCCCCACAGTCTTCAATGACTAAAGAGGGACGTTTATAGACTAAATTGGATTTCATAAATGACCAAGAATTTCAATGACACTTCAAGAAATTCAAGGAGTTAATGTATTTCAAGAAGTTAATGGATTTCAAGGAGCTAAGTAGGTAAGGGATTTCAAGGAGATAAGGACTTCCTGACATAGTAACATCTGGAATTTCCTCCACTTTCCAAGTGCGAAGTTCTTCCTACTATGGAGCATTACGCTCCACAGTCTTCAATGACTTTAGAGGGACGTTTCTGGGCTTCATTGGATTTCAATGAGATCAAGGAATTCAAGACTTCCTGTCGGAGTAGCATCCGGAAATTCATCAAATTACCAAATGCTCAATTCTTCCTATTCTGGATTAGGACATTAGGCTGTGAAGGCAGGAAGTCCTTGAAGTTCCATTGAAGACCTCGAAGTCTCGTTGAAGTCTTGCTGTAGCGACTGAAGTCTGTGAAGGCAGGCTGAAGTCCTTGAAGACTTATAAAATCCCTGAAGTCCTCAGTCAGGTGCAGACAATTTGTAAGAGTTGATTACCCTCGATTACAAGTAAAGTTAGTTTATTTTAAACTGCTTCAATCCAAATTACATTTTAATAAATTTTGAATTTATTAAAACTTTACTGTAGGTATGTTTTCCATAATGCATTGCGCCCACAGAGTGTGGATGACAGAATTGTGGATGATTTATGCGGGGCGTGGGATGTCATATTCAAATAAATGCAAATTTCTCGAAATTTCTTGATTGCACAATGGATTATGCTTCAAATAAGCTATCTTACGCTCATTTATTTCGTTTAAAGCACCACCCTTTCAGGCACGGGTGCAAGGATTATTCATTGAACTTCACCTCAACCCTTCGGGATTTCCTGCATTGCGAGACCAAATAGATAATGCATTATTCAAAATGCATAATGCATTCATCGAAAATACTATAATCCTAGCAGCAAGTGCTATCAGCACGATGTCAAACCGATGGCACCAATAAATAACCAAGGAAGACAACACTTTCAGGTGCAAAAAATAAACAGGGCTAGTGTGTTCGATGATTTTATCACCATGCAGTGTGGACCACCAGGCATTATGCAAGAATAATACGCCATTAAAATGCAAATGTTGCATAACCTCAATACGTGGCAATAGAACGAGAAAAATGCCAGAGTTCATCGTCTGTACAAATGGCGGATAATGATACTTCCGCACGAAAACAATAAAATCAGGGCACATACTAAATCCATCTCCACACTATGAAATTAATGGAGGATCCTGATGAGTTCCTGAGCAACTTGTTGAAGTTTTTGGTGCAAACGTTCTGGTCTCCAATGTGAGGTTAGGATTGTCACCCTTGTTGCATCTCTTCGTAACCATATACAGTACTTGTAGAGTTAACAACACTCATTGCAAGATTTCAGCAGAATAGTACGTAGGGGGTGTAGAAAATAGTGGAAAACACAAACTGGGCAATATAATTTCTTAGTGTTGGAGGTTTTGAAGAGCTCGATGGGCAAGTTCAACGTTTTCATTAGTTAGCAAAATCTCCAGATTTGACGGTTTCGAGCATTAGGGTAATGTATGCAGGCAAACCTCTGCGTCACTGTCAAAAGATGCGTTAAAAACGACGTAGGTTTTAGTGGTTGTACGACATCATATGTGGCGTCTGTACTCTTAACACTGCGAAGATAGGCGTGTCCAATCTAGTTCAAGTTTCATCAGCGTTTCAACATACATGTATGTTTTACTATACAGTAGAACCTCTGAAAGTTGACCACTCAAGGGGCTGTCGCAAACTGGTCATACATATGGAACGAGGCTTGTACGGACGCAGGACTTTAATTTCGTGGACTACATGTACTTACATTTTACACTAATCATTCAACATTTAAGAATAATTTTATTAAAATGTTCATAATACAGTACCAGTATTGATAATGTGCTGCAAATGTATACAGCAATTATACGTACAGTACAGTAGGGTACTAAAGGGGTTCAAAATGAACTCTTCTACCTCCATACCTGCTAGACTGTCTGTGAGTCAAACAGAGCTGACTAATGAAAATGATGTTGATTTTAACGAATATGAAAGGTGCATCTTAGTTGAGAAACCACCAAAAAGTGTTGAGATGACAGAAGCACTAATAAGTTTAACTTAGTGGACAGTATAGAGCAATTGATTTTCAAATACAATACATGAATGAATATGACAATTTCATTAACAAATTTACACAGAAAAATTGTAAGCAATCGAATATAAATATTGTTTAGCTGCTAATAACTTTGTAAAGTTGAATTATGCGATGAACATGTATATGTAAATAAGAATTCAAATTAAGTAACGATCGCCTTTTCATGTCATTCGGCTATTCTTAGAATCGTTAGGCTATTGTTATAGAAATAGCCTGGGCCAATGTGATCCCATTAAGCGGAGTCCACTGTACTTGTATAGTGATATGGAGTATACTCGTTACCTCTCTGGAATTGTATTTGTATAGTCGTATGGATTATACTGCATACCTATAAACAAGTACAACTCTATAACTTTGTGGAATCATTATGTTATGCAACTGTGAATGCTGATACACTTGTTTCATTGATTCGTGTGTCCGACAATGTTTTACGTTTTTGATAGATACTGTAGGCCTACATACACAAGTAAATGGCTTGTATTTTCCGTTACACCATCACCGTGCCTTGCTATTTGTTTTTAGTTTGACTAACAAACAACTTCAAAAATGCAGATTAAAAAAGTTAAGATTATATTCAAGGATGGTGTGATAGGCATGCTAAATACCAATTATTATGCATGCGTTAAAGAATGTATGGCAATTAATGTCAACAGAGACATAATAATGATTAACGGTCTGGTAAACCTTAAGACCACTTCTCAAATGTTTTCGTTCAGTGTGTGATTAATGCAATTTTTTAACTTGATGAATAGCTTATTTTTTTTTAAATTTCCTCGTTAAAAAAAGTATTTAAAAACATCTTAAAGAGTTTCAAGGCCCACATTTTGAACAAGGTAGAAGAACTCCTAAAGCTTTGTATTTCGTGTACTGGTCTCTCAGGAAGTGCAGAGCAGGCGGCGCTGCAATCGCTGGAATCGAAAATGGCGTCTATGCAGAGAAAAGCACATTGTGTTTTTGGTACAGTTCGAAAGAAAATTGAATTCAAGAGAGATTTCCACTTCTTGACTACTTCACACTAGTCAAGCAGCCACATTTTGCCACCCAATTTAAGCATGTTGCCCTAACCGGAAGTCGAGAATAATGAAAACATCAACACGCGTAATAAATAAACACTTACATGTACATGTATGTATCGAATGTTCATTGTGTTCGTACTTTCAGAACAGACTAAACAGCTAATACTGCGCAGTGGCTGTCAGTCTACCATGTTCAAAGACGAAGCAATGAGAAAGGCCAAAAGGCAATGAAGGTAGCTTTGAGAAAAGGGATGAATAACCGTATGCTTAACTATTCAGGCCATCATCAGCCGAAGCATAAAGAACGAAAATTGGGTAAAGACCATGAAGAAACGATAACCCGATTCAGGCTCCAAACAACACTACTCGAACCTGGGGGCAAATGCTCGCCTTCATTATATTTGGCAAACAGATACAAAACGGGAGTTATATTTGGAGAAAATATGTAATGCCATTTATGTTAGGGTATCCGGATGATATGGCAGTTTTCTTCTGGTTATTTATTTGTAAAGCGAAGTCAAGGAGGCACTTATTCATTCTGAAGATGGCATTATGCATGTGGGATGTCTTCACATGAATCAAACTAGCTTTGTATGCATATATACAACACGAGGTTGCTTGCGGCATAGGTTGTCAAATTTTGGCTTCCGCATATTATGCAAGTTTCATAAATCGATTAAGTTGGCTGCACTATGGAAGATGCCCTGCTGCTGCTGCCTGCTCACCTGCCATATAGACAAGTAAAACGTGGGCTTCTCCTAATCAGTAGTAGGATGACAGTGATTGCCTGTTGTTAGGGCAGGCAAGATTAAGAAATTACATTTAATTCAAGAAAATGCTAAAGCAAGAAAAAGCAAAAGAAGAGAGAGAAAACTACCTTAAAAGGATAAACCCCATCAGCTATATCAGGTAACATTCTCGTCAGCTAACAAGTTGGTTTGAAATACACATTTTTTGTGCACATTTGGAGTAAGGCATATACCGTACATGTAGTACATTAAGTAGTACATTAAGTCCACTAAGTTTTATACAAAATGCCGTATGCAATCGCTTTGTATTGGGAGACCTTCCAGTTAGGTTAGGTTAGAACAGGGATTATTCTATAGCATATCCGTGCAGTGTTGTAAATGTATGGACATGTAAACATGGAATTAGTATACCGGTATGTTACATTTCTGGTTAGTTTTGTTGTCCACTTAACACTTAGTTTCATTTTGGTAAATGCAGTTCTTATTTCTAATTTCTTAAAAATGATAAAATATCAAAAATCTTCATTCTCACAGAAGTGCAATCACGTGATGAAAAATCAATTTAATCTGTGTGGTGTTTTGATACAATCCCTTTCACAGCATTATGATAATTTTTTGATTTCAATTGGACAACATCGTGAATCTTTAATGTTTTTAAATTACACTGCACGATCTGCAGACGTACATATGTTTTTCATATTAATGTGAGTAAAGCGTTTGAAATTTTGGTTGCATGAGTTATGGGGTTTGATATAACATCATGTTCGGGCCTTTCCTTTTAAGGATGTGAAGATTGGATGTAAAGAATGTGTGAGAACCCTGCTTCCACAACAACAACATAAATATAATCAGATTTCAGAAGCTTTAAAAAGTAACAAAAGTAATGATTTTAAACCACACGGTTGTACATCATTCATTGCAATGAAACTTTCAGAAAAACACCCTTATCTAAATATTATCGTTTTAGCTTCGTTGCCAACTTGGCACCCCTCTTCTGAGTTTATCAATAACCTCATTACCGCATGGTTGCGAGTGTAGACCTGCATGTCAATTATAATACAGTTGAACAAAATCAAAAAACAGAGCTTGCATTTTCAACAATTGCGATATTAGCAACTAGTTTTTGCTCAAGGAGACTGCGGGAAGCAAACTTTCACGAAGATCAGGTAGAGCACCATAAAACTGGTGTTTTCGGTCATAGACCTGAAAAGGTCAGACCTTTCCTACGAGTAATTCTCAAATTATCGAACATTGCTGGAAAATAGAGATAAAAACTTCTCCATCCATTTCCTTGCAATAGAATTTACAGCTAGGAAAAGGGTTACGCGAGGATGTGTCAATATCGTGCCATACTAAAGCAGCCATATAGAATTAACAGACCGGAAATTGAATAAATATAAATATTGTTATCGGCTGTAAAATAGAACCTCTGTGAGTTGACCACCCAAGGGACTGTAGAAAACTGGTCAAAATAAGGAGGTGGTCAAGGCTATGGAACGAGGCTTGTACTGACACAGGGTTTTAATTAATTAAACTACATCAGGGTTCCCCCTGAAATTCTCAAATCGATTTTCCTTACTTTCCCTGACATTCTACACGAAACTTCACACAATATTAGACCACAAAAATAGTACATGTATTAATTTTGAAGCCCTGAATCCAAGTTTAACAAAAATTTTGGAAATTTAGTTCACAAATAATGAATTTTATTAATTAGTAACGAAATTAACATAACGCACAATTTTTGTGAAAAATACACATATTTCAACAATACAGTACTGTACTTCTGTGACTTTAGAAATTGTATTAAATGTTAGTACTACCAGAAACGCCTTAGGCGCATTTTTTTTAACTAGGTCTTAAATGATAGGTTTTAGGCTTTATGCTGCAATACAAAAACGTGTTTAGAAACAAACTATTGAGAAATAATAATTAAGGAAATGTAGCGGCAACGTTTTTAAAAAAATTATATTCATCAATGATAAATGTTAGTTTTTTAATTGCTTTTAATAAATACTAAACTATCACAATTTCCCTGACATTTTCACGAATTTTGAGGGATTGCCTTACATTTCCTGCCACGTTTTTATTTCCCTGATATTCCCTGACTTTCCAGACTTTCAAAAAAATGCTCAGGGTCATGAATCAGGGTCCATGATGAATGTACACAGGTATACACATTGGACCACTGGACTTGTGCAATAAAATGAAGCAAATACATGTACAGTATATGAATGCATTACTTGTTTCACAAAATAAACCAAAATAGTGAAAAAGCAAAATAGCAAAAAAAAAAAACATGAACATGATAAATTCCGACCGCTAGGTGTCATTCTTATAAATTCGAACAAGTCAGAACAGCCATGTGATCCCATGGCTGTTCTATACAATATGCCCAGCTCCGACATAGACACAATGAGAATGTGAGCTTCTTCTAACGGCTCGAAAGCTAGCAGTAATTACCTGGCAGTTGGGTAGCTAATAAAGCTATTACATTTTTGCAGGGTGAGGTTAAACACAAAATACACACAAAACAACCAAAAAGCAAAGGCACAAAAAACAGTATAACTAGGCTAGAAGTGTTGAAAAATAAATATTAGGAGCAGGGCACCATATGTAGTATACCATAAAATGTTTTCACACAGTGTTGTTTATCACAAGGTCGTCTATTAAAAAACAGAATCTGTGCAACACGGATTTTACACCTCGAAAACTATATTTAAAATTGCATTTCTTTCAGTGAACATATTTAGTGCAATTTTACACGATTTGGTAACAGTAATATGCTGCCATAAATTTCTTTATGGAGAACACATAGCACGTCACATTTTCAATGCCATCTGATAACATACCTAATTCGTTTCACTTACATCGAAAGTCATGACCCCTATATTTGCTTAACTGCATTATGTGCATAACTGCAAAGTAGATTACAACGACTTAAAATGTTTTTAGTTTTAAAATCAATATCACGGTCTGCATTTGTATGCTAATGTAAAAAGGGCGGCTTATGGAATTATAAGTTTCATTTGTTTAGAAATCTACAGATGACTGCACAGGAGACTTTGAGAAACGAGATTAACTGATGTTTTCATGGAAAATGTTCCAGTGGTGACCTACACTTGTTAAGGCCATCAAAAACAGTTATGCAGAAAGTAGACCCAGTGGGTGGTATGTGAGGCTGGCCTCAATAACATGCATTATGAAACTTTCACGATCTCTGAAACTGGAAACGACTACAGCACCACAGGCTTAAGAGCTGTTGAGATTGTTTTTGTTATTCTTACATTTGTATATACATGTACTTATAACTTTAAGTGCATGTAAGTTGCAAATGTTCCCACAATGCCATGTTAGGCTCAAATTTTCTCATTAGCACTTGCTAATTATTCCAGTCTGATTTCCATTACCGCAGACGCAGTCGCCTTCAGGGACTTTGTGAAAAAAATTGCTCAAATTAGCATACAAGGCAAAACAAACAAGCAGTGATAAAGAAAAAGTTGAAAATTACTGCAGGAAAATGAGCATTTAAATCATACTTGATCAGCGTGCAGGATGTATCACATTATCATTGATCAACCCTCGCAAGCATGAGCATAACTAACAGAAAGCTAGCTAGTGAAGATAATACGTTAAATTACTTGCTGGTGTGGTCAAGGGCAGTAACACAAAGACACTCGTAGAAGGCTTTAAAAAGGCACAAAAGTTTAATGTCAACTAAAATTACCCTAAACTTTAATTTTGCAAATAATCAATTTAGCATTTCCTGCCTTAACATAAATGTAAATGCTGAAGAAAAAAAATTGAATTTGGCCACAAATTTCTATAAAGTGCTAGTCTGCAGGGTGGCAAACAAATTCCAAGTTTTGAAATTTAGGACTTTTTTGGAGAAAAATTAAAGACTATTTTATGACTTTTGGAGACAAATTAAGGATTATTTTAGGATTTTTTCAGTTTCATGTACATGTTCAAAGTACATGTATTTCATTCTGCATTCATCTTTATGTTACAATGCAATATTAAAAGAACAAAAGTGGTGTCAAACTGCACCTGTACCAAGATAAATGCAGTCAGCATTTAACTAAGTACAGATATTTTGACAACACAATGCACAAGATTTTTTTTTTAATATTTAGGACTTTTTAGGGCACTATCATAAAACATAATGAGTTTTCCCTACATATAGAAGCCATTTTCGATTCCAGCCTGTATAAACCAATTATATGAGACAAAAGCATCAGACCCTCCACATTTTTCAAAATTTGGTCATGGCAACTCTAACAGCTTTTTAAAAATTAATTCTTGTAATAAGGGTAGGAGTTTATTACACCCTGTATATTTGTACTGTTAACAAAACAGTTATTTTTGTACATACGCCATTTTTGATTGTAACAGTTACTGGTACTCCCTGTAAACCAATTACATGAAATAAAAACTTTTTTAAAAATATATTTTTGTAATGAGGGTTGGACTTTATTACACCATGTATATTTTACAAAACAGCTATTTTTGTACATAAATTTCATTTCAACATGCTTAAAACGATACAAGCTATGCCAGGTGTTCAGGTCAAGATTAAAGAGACATTTCAAAGACAACATGGATATGTACAGGTGGCACGACATACATGTACATATATGACAAAACGATAAGAATGGTATAGAATGGTGGTTTTACTGCCATGTCGTGTTCGATAAATAGAATACTGCCATGTATAATGGCGGTTGCCTCATCTGGATCAGTTTCAACAAGCATTCATTTCGGGCTGCATTTTGGTTTACGATTTTGATCTAGATTATCAGCCCAATAATTATGGGATAATTTCAACCAAAAACGGACAACAGACTTTTCGCTTTGATATACGACGGCAATTTGCATCATTTCGCATTAGTTCGTGATATAGATGTAAACTTAAAGACGGGATGGGTCAATAATTTGGCCTCAATAACTTAAAAAATGGATTAATATTTCTGCGTTTACTCTTGTAATAACGTGGGTTGTCGAGTTTCACTTAGGACGAGCCCGTTTGGGCGGTGAGCACAACCTCCCCTCTCATGTGATGACATCATCAAAAATCGAACAGCGAATTGTATCAAAATTTCATCATAAATAATGGACTTTAGGCACACAAAAGGACGTTTAGGAACGTTCAAGTAGTATGTCATCATTTTGGGAAGGGGTGGGAGAAAACAACGAGTGATAGAGGGAGAGAGGTCATCCAAATTCGGAGTTATCATATTTTAAATAAAAATTTAGGCTTAAATCCATTATTTGTCATATATCTACAGTATTTTTTGTTGTGCTATTAATATTTTTGTGGCAAACATGCTTTTGAGTGATTAAATTCCTTTATTTTTTATCTATTAGTGAAAACATGGTGACAGAATACTTGATACTTGAACGTCTTCTTTCTTCCAAATTCAGTTGTTTTGATAACATTTCTTCCAAGTTCTGTTCTTTTGAAAACATTTCTTCAAAATCAGTTCTTTTAGTAGCATTTCTTCCAAATTCAGGTGCCTGGACACCATTTCTTCCAAATTCAGTTGTTTTGAGCACATTCAGCCAAATTCAGTGGTTTTGATCACATTCAGCCAAATTCAGTTGTTTTGATCACACTTAGTTGTTTTGATGACATTTCAGCCAAACATTTCAGCCTTTGATTATATTTCTTCCAATTCAGTCGATTTGATCACACTTCTTCCAAAGTCAGTTCTTCTGATCACATGTCTTCCAAATTCAGTTCTTTTAACAGAATTCCTTCAACGTGTATGTGCAATAGTTTTTATCACAGTTCTTCCCAATCCAGTTGTTCTGATAACATTTCTTCCAAATTCAGTTATTTAAGCAGCATTTCGTCTACGTGCAATTGTTTGCACCACGATTCTTCCCAATCCAGTTATTTTGACAACATTTCTTTCAAATTCTGTTGTTTTGATAACACTTCTACAGACTCCCTTGTTTTGATTACATTTGAAGCACTCTGGTGTTCCCACCCATCCAGCATGACTAATGTCGGGCAGGTCCCCAAAAAACCGCGTTACAGATCATCCCAAAGTCAAATCTGACAAACGCCTTTTTTGTATTTCTAGGTTGCTGGTCAACTTCTCTTTGCGATCCTCCACCTCTTGCACTCCAGTTGCCTGGCCCGGGCCAACGGCCGCTACCCAGGCCAACGGCCCCAGCCGATGCTCCCAGGCTACAGTTCTAACATCAACCCTTTCCTGCCCCTCTACTCCAACGCCGCACCCTACGTGCCCTCCTATGGGCAAGGCTCGTACGGCACCCCCCAGCAGCAGCAACAGCACCTTCGTCAGCAACAACAACAACAGCAGCAGCCCCAGTACCCCCAACCGGCCCCTTACCCCAACACGGCCCCTGCCTACGTGCCCATTCAGCAGGCCTACACTGTGGCTTACTACCCCACATACCAGCCCACCACGCCCCCAGCACCCTCGGGGCCATACGTTCCGGCCCCACCTGGTCAGAGGCCTTACTGCGCCAAGGAAGGCCAAACCTACTGCGAGCAAGTGGAGTACTATCCAACGTGAGTGGTCAAGCTTCAGTACAATCACTTTTGGGAACATGAATGTAAATTGGGGCAGTCGAGAAATTCAACAAACAGTTAGTATGAAATTCAGGAAATGAATACACGGGTGGGGATTTTCAATACATGTACTCTCAACAATGCAAATTCAGAATATTTTCACCAATCTCTCATCCTTCATGGCTATCTGGACTAAGTTGATAAGGTTGAACGAAGAATGTGGGAGAAGAAGATGGGTAGGAACCTCAGGACTTCCACAACTTTATATAGTATCATAAAATCCCACGACTTTCCCAGGTTTCCCATGTTAAAAAAATGTTTTTCCCTGGCGTTTAGTTTTCCCATCGACCAAGATAAAGTAAAAAGAACCTGTCATTGACTGCTACAATGATTGTTGAATTTGTATAATACAAGAATTCACACAACATCAAAGTACTTTTTAATTTGAAATATTAATTAATTAGTACTCAGATGGTCGGAATTTACTTTAATTTGGCAAATTTCGATATTGTCATAATGAAGCCAATAAGAAGGAAACCTCTGCCACAGCATAATGAGGTTTTCTTTCATTGTGAAAAGGGTAACTTTACCTAAAAACCAAGGTACACGCCATAATCGATATATGAAATTCCTTCTGAATGGAAATTATAACTAAAAGTTAGTAAAAATCCGAACATTTCCAGGTTTTCCAGACAGTTAAAAATCTCCTTAGTTTCCCAGGATTGCCAGTCAGTTACAAATCCACTGACTTTCGAAGGTTTGCCAGTCAGTTACAAATTCCCTGACTTTCCCAGGATTCCCATTCAGTTGCAAATATCCCAGGTTTTCGAGAATTCCCAGGTTCTGTGGAAGCCATGACCTTATACCACCAATGTTAAATTTTCAGAATGACGTCCTTAGCAAACAAATGAAAACAAGAAAAAAAATAACTTACCTGTTATTCGCAGTACGTGCTGAAGGACCCTACTCAAAATATTGGTCTGTGCTTCGGAATACATGTACAATAGTATGCCATGCTTCGCCATAAACACTACGAGAAAGTGGGCTTGTAGGCTGGCAGCGAGTGCCTGGTTGTATTGGGCAGCTAAAAAAAACAATTACGTTCTTAAGTTACCTTAGGTAAGGTTAAACAAAAACAAAAATAAGGCAAAAAAAAGAAAGAAGAAACAATGAAAGAAATTGTGACATATTTGTAGAGTTGAAATATACAGGGTGGGGCATTTAACGTAACACTTACTAATATCATCAAAACAAAGCATTTGACAAAGAAATGTTTTAGACAGACGTTGATTGGTTATGATGGAGATGAGGAATGACAATATTTACATAACTTGCTACAAAATTTCACACTTTACGCGCAAAAATTGGCACATTTGCCTGAAACTTTTTCTTATCTAACGACATCAATCAGATGTAATCGATATTTACGCTACTTTTTTACTTCTTTTAGAAAATTGGTGCTGCGTCTGCTGGAATACACCAACATTGACAGTTTCCTGGTCAGCGAGGACCGAAACGGTGACCTCAGGTAAAACAAATCTTTCATTTGAATGCAATTCGCCATTGCACTAACTCACTAATAGATGAGATCCAGTCTTAGAAATGTCAGTAATCAGTACAGACTTCTAAAGAAAGAATTTCTTTGACAAAACAGGCGTAGGAGGTATTAACAAGGTCATGCCAGAAGACACGCTGCTCTGCATCACCATGTTGCACCGCCATTTTGTTATACAAACACGTGTTATTATGTCATGTAATTTTAACGCTAGAGTGCTTGCAACAGAAACACATCGTTTGGAATCATTAACTAATTTAGGTGAAAACTTGCGCATGCTTTTTGGAATGTGGTGAGGCTGATTTGCGGTTATAAACCATTATTGGAAATTTTGTGTGGTTTTCAGAACAACTAGTTAGTTTTATTTCCTTGGCATGTTTTTTTCGTTTTATACCCAAATATTTTTTTCGACCACTACTCGTGTATGTACATCAGCAAACGTGCATGAAACCATTTCAATGCTATTTTTAATTGCTTCGGTTACATTAGTGACGTTTTAAGCGTGTTTTTGTTATCATTATTTTTAATATCATGAACGTTGGCTTTTAGTACAACATGTTAGCAACTGCAACATTTGTTTCACGTTCGAAAGATACTATTTGAAACTTTTGTCACGCTTTTTATGGGTCATGATCCATTCACGTTTGATATGATGATAATTTTAGTATGCCTTCGTATTAATTAAATAAAGCTGTTTGGTGTTTGGGAACGGTTTCTGTTTGATCTGGATTTTCTTCAAAGGCTATCTTTCTTAACATTCAACTAATCAGCGTCCATAACAACGCTATCTACTGCACATGGAGCGCCATAGTTTTTTCTAAGCGCCTTGTCACGCATCCACCGATGGCGCTGCGAAAATGCCCATCAGCGCCATCTGTGGGCACGTGTTATAATGTTTTCACATTGCGTGCTTCAGAATCATTTTCTGTTTTATCCACCAGGCCCCTCGGTTACTACAACATAACTCCAACTTACTTCTACGATTATTCCTACACCACCAACAGTAATGGACAAGTTTACCCACCCGGATATTACCCCCACCGTCGAAACAAGCGCCAAATCGACGATGACGACATGTGCCCCACAGACGAGAGTTTGGTCACAGCCAGAGCAGCAGAGAACAGCAAGGGCGACTGGAAATACGTTGTCAATCTACCGGAAGTCGATAGCAAATACACCCAAGTTGTCAAGATTTCCAAATGCCGGTAAGTTCTGCCCAATTCGGCCATACTATGTTATATTCCCTGCTGCTGCCCTGCTTCAGCATATACACTATGAGAAGGTGGGCTTCTCCTATCGGCTTGCAGGCTGGCAGTGATTGCCTGCGGGTTGGGTAGGAAAAATAAAGATATTACATTTTCCCCAAACTGAACATCGAATCTGCAATATCATGCAACTGATACCTTGGCTTCACACTGTCATGACTGACGATGCCAAAGGTGCAGACATTTCGCTTTAGAATATAAATAGATGAATAATTTAAGCTATAACCTTGTCCAAATTATTAGTTAGATATTGAAATGCCAAGTCATACATGTACTATCAACTGAATTTTCCTGCATGGGTAAGCCCAGCCTCCGAAAAATAAATTGCAGCTGACATCTGATCTGTTATCATTTTCACTGTTCTGATTTCATAGACCTTGCTGATCCAGGTTAAGGCCGATGTCAAGGTTAAGACCAGAGAGGTCCAGACGTGTATTCTCAAATCATCATTGGATCACTTCTAGGCCAAAGTAGTAACACTAATTCAACTTAGTAAACACTAAAACAAAATTAAAAAAAAAAGATTTAATATAGACATTTTGAAGACTAGCAGTTGATATGTTGGTTTTCCTTGTAACCCCAATGAACTTGCTGCCTATGTTCGGTTTTTCAAACTGTCTTATTAAAGCAGTGACCGATTTGTAAAACCAAATTGGTAGAAACAAACTTAGTTGTGGGCTGATTATTCCTTATGGAATAATTAGGGCGCACTTCGGTATAGCACCTACATCAGCATACATCCTGTGAGTTGGGTTTCTCCTAACGGCTCCTAGGTTGGCAGTGATTGCCTGGTGGTTAGGGGCAGCTAAATCAGGTTTTATAATGCTTGATTGTTAGGTTAGATTTAGGTGATCGAACAACACCAACGTCATCCTGACGTTTTGTGACGTTATCCCCTATGCCTGCCAACCACCATGCAAAAAACTTATTTTGACATTTTCTCTTTCGTATTTCGTAAAAACAGTTAGGGAGATTTCGTACGAAAATACTCCCAAATCACTAATAAAGATGTGTGACCATACATATACTTCTGCTATATCCCTATTGGCAAAGAGTAACCATCAATAGGGATTTATTTTACGAAAGTCCCCATTGCCGTCATCACAATGTTTTCTACGCATGCGCACCTTTTTTTTCGATTATTTCGTGTGAGTACACATTTCGCACGAAATGATGGCATAGATTTCGAACGCAATGTGTAGTTTTCTTAACATTTCCCCGAAAACACATTTTTGGCATAGGAAATGACGTCACAAGGTAACATTTCGTACGAAATTTCTCTAACTGTCTAATAATGACTAATTTTTGTTTTCCCCCATCAAGATTAAGTCGTTTACTAGCGATATTCAAAATTCATTCGCAGGTGAGGCAAATTGACCTTCGAATAACCTTTCGCATTTTTGTCAACTTTATTTATTTATTTTTTTAATTAAAAAAGTGAATTATCGTTAGTAAACGAGCCCATCTGGAGCAGGGACTACACCAAAGTTTATTCAATAATAACAACCAATACAAACTTTGGTATAGTCCCTGCTCCAGATGTGTCTGTTAGAGTTACGAGGAGCAAATTTAGAAAAAGGTAAACTCCTCAAGTTTTTATTTGATGAGGTTCATATGGAGTATCAGGAGGTGGTGCTGCAACCGCAATAAGTTTTCTTAAATTCATATTGGTATACACGTATACATGGTGTTTCTGATCTTTCTGTGCACATTGATATGGGTGATAGGGGACACCAATACGAAATTTTTTTGCGGATGAATGTGCGGTGGCTTGTTGGTGGACCAGATATAAAATATAAGGGAAATGGCAGAAAGGAACGTGTGTATTCAAACAACAAGCTTTTTTATTCACAGAATATGATTAAAATTGCGCCCAGCAACGTCAATTCATGCTTGACACCTCTAAAACACCTCTTGAAATGCCGGGTGCCTTTCACGGTGTCCTGCATTCAATGTTTGAGAGGTGTCAGGTATTTATTGAAGTTTGTAGCTGGGCACAATTTTGAGCATGTTCTGTGAATAGAAAGCTGGATATTTGATTACGCATGATTGTCTCTGCCATTTCCTTTAGGTTTTATACCTGGTCCACCAACAACTGTAAATGGCCCTAGCTTTGAAAGTTGACATAAGCGACCACACATTCACCGGCAAAAATCTTTATCTTGGTGTCCCCTATCACCCATATCAATTTGTACAGAAAGATCTCAAACACCCTGTAAGTAGGGTAGGACTTGATAACGTACGTATACATGCAGACATAAACCAATAGAGAAAATGCCCTAAAAGTGTTCTCATTTCTTTCAGTTCGTCCCAGTGCAGGGGTCTGTGCACGCCACCTAGCGGCTCCAACACCCGCTGCGAACAACAGTACGTGCAGACTCGGCTGTTCGCGTTGGATGCAAATGGTGACAAATTGAACAACGAGCTGTTCAAATTCCCTCATTGCTGCATCTGCAAGATCTCGTCGCCAAATTAACGTGTGGTTGAATTTGGATTTTTAAATGAAATTATTTAAGAGACACTGAGGGGACGAAGATGGCGGCCTGGGCAATGCGAAGAGGTGATACAGCCTGGACTACAGAATTCAGAGACTGATAGCACGTGCTCAACAAATTTTCGTCCATTTTTTCGGTGACTAGTTGACCATCCCTTCCCATTGTTTCCGATGTCATCATGTCAAAATGTTGGCATGGAATCCTGCATTTGATGTCATGTCACTTTCTGAAAGCTCACTGCTGCCCCGCCCACATGCGTGACGTCACGCGTGCCCATGCCCCATGAACACGAAGAAGAGGCTCGAATTAACGTTGTGATCAAATCAATGGCATTTACGTGTAATTGTTAGGGCCCTTTGTTGACGTGTGTCGCGCGCTTCTGTGTACTTTTCTTGGATTCTTGTCGTTGCTTTAGCGAGGGAAAGCGTTTTGTCTTATAGCCGGTCTAAATCGTATTTGTGTATTGTTCATAAGTTGCTTAGATGTTCAATCAATGTACACGCAAAATGTTGCTCATGACTGGTGTCAAATACAAGTAGATTTAGTCCCAACTTGATTGCTGGAATACCTTCTACGACTATCTTCTGTTAGTCATGACACATTATTTCTTACACTGTTTACATGCAGACTATGTTAACTTAAATCAAGTCACTTAGAATATTTAAAATGTTGGTTTACGTGAGCAACTTAAAGTTTGTCACCTGGTGTGGTCTATCTGAGTTTACTTTAACCAGATACAGCATATGCAGACATAATGCAGAACATGTTCAAAAAGTACAATTGGTTACATACCAAAGTTTGTCGCCTGGTGATGAAATGTTTCAAAACACACAGAAACCCCTGTTCGTGTGGTTTATCTGATGTCTGTAAAATAGGCTTGCATGCATAACTTAAACTAAGATTCTTGGTTTAAGCTGACTAAGTTTGTATGTAAACGTAGTGCAAAGTATAGCAGTTTCGAAAAGCCTCAATTTGGTGTGTCTTGTGACGTTGCCAGCCATAGTTTTTTTTCATTTTCAGCAAAAACTGAGTTATTGGTAGTTCGTGTGAATTGCGAAACATATTTAGGATGTACATACAGTAAATTACTTGGGCTATATTCTCATTTTCTCTGTATACAATTTTGCGTACATGTAACTTTAAAATAAAATTTGTGGAAAAAAATAAAGTTGTCTTTGTCAAACACGGACATTACTAGCTGTTCATATCAACTTGAAGCATGATACATGTACATGTATAGTTTGTTCATGATTGATAACAGGATGGTTAGCAAATTATTAGCAACTAGTTTTGGGTTTAAAAGATATTCATGCACGCAGTGTACATGTACATTGTAGAGACAATGATTTTCCAAGTGGTGGATATTTTTGTTTTTCTACATA
The DNA here is from genome assembly GCA_034687865.1 of Kryphioiulus occultus. NCBI lineage: Eukaryota > Metazoa > Arthropoda > Diplopoda > Julida > Julidae > Kryphioiulus > Kryphioiulus occultus. The sequence continues at coordinate 6,352 of JAQGAF010000985.1, read as the reverse complement.
TTACATTTCCTACATTTGTTTTTCTACATCAGAAAGTTAAGTTTACTCAATTCAGGTAAAATAATCATTACAATATCAAAAAAAATTGAATCGAAATAGCAAATGAGGAAGCATTGTATTTTTTGGGTAGTTTTGCACAGTGGTTCGTGTCTTTACTACATAACTTGTTATCTACAGCGTCATAATGTCACTTCGATAGAGGGGCTCCAATAGGGTTTAATTTACCTTGCAATTTAGTCAATCAGGAGCTCGTTATCAATAACTGTCTCAATTCCAGACACGATTCCCCAAATTCGATGGTCACTCAGGCGACTCCTTGATGGAGCAACTTCCTACTGACTCAACATGGTTAATTTGGTTGATTTTTAAAATTTTAATTACATGTACACGTTCGAACAAGTCAAACGACACATGGTCAAAACAGTGCTGTTTTCAGATGAGGATTTTGATTTTCAGGGCAAAAGAACATTAGAGGCAAAAAAAATTCAAAGTTAGATGACAAATGCTGGATTTTAGGCCACAATTCTATGCAACAAAAATTAGTAAGAAAGATAAAGCCGTAGGTGAAATTTCTAGAAACTGAAAAATGAGAAACTCGCAAATGTGGAATTTTACACACATTTTTGTTAATAACATTGATTTTTTAACATTGATAACGAATGGAACATGTCTAACAGAAATATTGGATTTCAAGTATATTTTGCGTTATTCAGAAAACACAAAGTAAAAAATTTTGAAATTTTTCTGAAACTATACGAGCGTATACACTGTATATAACCAAAAATTATTTTTGTGGACCCTTTTGGAAATTTACCCAAACGCCACAGGCGACCATTTAAAAATCTACCAGTTATAATGGATATTACACGTATACAAGTAGGTTTATTTCCCTGATCTTTTGCGTTATCCAGAAGTAACAAAGGAATTTTGAATTTAAAAAAAGTACTTAGCACCACAATTCTTTCTTGTGGACATTTTTAAAAGTTAAGAAATTTTAGATGCCGCGCATTTAAAAACTGCCAAAAATAATGGACGTTAGGCGTATTTTCCTGAAAACGATTTTCAGACAAACTAAAAACAAAAGAAACACTAATAGTATTACGTAATTTGAAAAATCACCAGTAACGCATTTGGATGGATTTTTGTATAAACGTGTAAAACGTGTAAAAACGTTAAAAATATTTTTAAGACAAATTAAAAACAAAGGGAACACTGATAGTATTACGTTATTTGAAAAATCACCAGTAATGCAATTGAATGGATTTTTGTACAAACGTGTAAAAACGTTAAAAAGATTTTTAATACAAATTAAAAACAATGGGAACACTGATAGTATTATGTTGTTTTTTTTGCAAAATCACCACTAATGCATTTGAAAGGATTTTTGTAACAACGTTTAAAAATTATTAATAACGATTTTTTTGAAAGCTAGCCCACATTTCTAAACTAATATTTAAGTGAGATGAGTTACTGTATTTAGAAGCGAAATTTTTACATAAACCTAACAACAAATGACAATTTCAGCTATCTCTCCATGATTTCCATAATATGAACCTCATTTCATGACATGGTCATGTACAAAATTTCTTCGGTAATATTAGTTACACACCCTCTCACCCCTTTAGCGCCATTGGCCCCTCCCGCCTCAATTACAGCACTGATTGAATCTTTTTGAAAGTTACTATTCCCCACAACAAAATGGCGTCGAAATGGGCCTTCGGGTAGCGTGGAGGAGAATTATTCATGGTTAGTGTTCAGAAACAGTTACAAGGCGTCCAACACCCACTGGCGAAAAACTATCTGCAAGATCGTGAGTTGAGTGCACCCATAACCGTTCAGGTACCGACCTTGGCTTGGCCCACCCCCTGGGAGGCACGTAGTGCGCCCCACCAAGGACAAGAGTTGTGGCCCGGGGCAAAGGCGACGTCTTTCGGCAACTAAAAAAACCTGCTTGGCGTTTCACGCACGGTCCCGTTACCTGTCGCCCCCGGGTGGGGGTCTGGGGAGCTCCGAATTGTTTCGGAACAATAAACGTTTTAATAAAGATAAGCGTTAATGAACACGAACGAAAGATACATGTAGACGTGCCTAAAACACGGCGAAACGCCATAGACCCGTTCCAGAACCCCAGCGCCATCTGTGAAGTTTGACGCGCAACATGGTCTACTACAACAGCGAAATTTCAACCTTTTCACCACCACGGACCGGCAAAATGCATCAAAACATTTCGCGGACCAGCAACATATTATAATGGCCAGTTTCAAATATAGGCACCTATTTTGGTCGTTTTTTTAAACAATTTTCTTAATCAGATTAATATCATGGGAGGTTCAATATTAGGGAACGTTCCATTATTAGACAGTTAGAGAAACTTCGTACGAAATAAAATAAATACGAAAACGAAATCACATTTCGTAAGTACATGTCCTTTTTCGTATTTCGTAAAAACACTTAGGGAAATTTCGTACGAAAATACCCCAAATCACTAATAAAAATGTGTGACCATGGCAGTTTTTCGAAAACTTTGCCTATTTTGCCTTTAAATTATTTTTATAGAATCATGGGCTAAAAGTCGTCAGTTTTCATCTAAATTTTCTAACAAATTTCCCCTACGTTGACTTTAAAACCCAAAAAATATTTTGCAATAATTGTGATCAGTTGTTTTTTATTAAAAAAAACTGCCTGCAATATTACGGTCGTATGGAACATGTACATGTATACAGGTGTATGTAACACTAAAAATCATCATTTATGACAGTTTTTCAAAACATTTGCCTATTTTGCCCAGAAAGTATTTTTATAGAATTATGGGCTAAAAGTCATCATTTTTCATCTAGATATCCTAAAATTTTCGCCTACGTTGTCGTTAAAACCCTAACAATTTTGTGGAGCCTTGAAATATCTGTTTTTCAGATATGAAAGTTTTGAGATGCACTTGTAAACATGTATATATGGAACTAAAGCTTTACAGACAACATAATCTCAGAAACTTCCAGATAAGGTCAAGCAGATATTTTACATTTTACAACGAAGGCCCTTTATAAAGGGCACCAATAATACAAGCTAGATGCATGTATTGTAAGTTGTATGAAAAAAATGACTTTTCATCTGATCCAGAATTCGGAGTGGTGATTTAGAAACTACCTTGGAGACCAAGAAAAGTGAAAGTGTGGGACTCCCCAACAAAAATCGAAACAACGATACTATTTCATGCTCTTGAAAATCATTCGCACTTGACTTGTACGTGTGTTTGCAGAAAGTGAATTCTGGGGAAATTTGCCAGTTGAAATTGGGTAGCAACCGATCATGACCACGACATTTACATGAGAAATCAGAAGGCGAGAGAGCAAAAACAAGTCAATTGTGGTCATTGCTGGCCTTGGAAGTGGCACTGACAGAGCCAATTGTCATAGTACGAGAAATGCCAAAACAATTAACCTAACCAACACCCCAGTGGAGCATTTTTTGCTCCACTCAATGCTATGTCGAATGGTAAAAATCGAGGAAGTGCGTCCAAGTTTCAAGAAATGCAAAAAACTGGTGTTTTTTTATAATAAAATACCCGAATAATTCGAGAAATCGAGATAACAATTTTTCGGAAAATTCTATTTGTCAAATCATTCGACAATTCTGTGACCATGTTGGGGCAAGACGAAAGATTGCATTTAATAGTTATAAATGAAAATTTAGACTGCATGAACATTTAGAAATGAACAAGTATTTTAGAATCACTATCAGATTGAGAATAGTTTTACAAAAAAATATTGCTTTAATCAAACAAGAGAGTAAATTTTAAAATCTATCAATTTGAGAATAGTTTTCCGAAAAATATTGCTTTAATCAAACAAGCGATTAATTGGAGAAATCGAGATAACATTTTATAGAAAATTTCATTTGGAAACACAAAAAGTTGTATTTTATGAACTATTTCAATAGTTAGAAACGAAAATATAGTATTGTTGACTAAATGTTGAAAAAACATTCAGACATTCAGAGCACCTTCTTGGAAACAGGCAAGAGTTGTGAAACTTCTATCAATTTGTATAAAATGTTCATAAAAATATTGCTTTTAATCAAAAACAGTAAATAATTGGAAATATCGAGATAACTTTTTTGGAAAATTATAGGTGCCAAATCCTTCGGCAACCCTGTGGCCATAGAAAACTAGTTGTACATGAAAATTGGAGGAAACATTGGGACATTTATGAGACTTTTTGGAAATAAACTAAAAAGTTTTTAAAACTCCACCTTTTTCAGTTTACTCTGACAGACTCGAATGTTTTAAAACTGCAATTGAAAAAATTGTATAAAACATTGTTTTTCTCGAAATACAAATTATTGGAGAAATCGAAGCAATATTTTTTATTATTTTATTCATTTTTTTTGTGTGGAAAATCCCAGGTGTCAAACTGACAACCCCGTGACTATGTTGGGGCAACACGAAAAAATAGCATTTCATGGTTATTGTGGATTTCTAAATGAAAATACAGACTATATGTTGAGAAAACATTAGGACATTCAGGACACTTTCCAACCTGTCCAAACCTTCCATCAATATGAAAGTATTCTAGGGAAACTTTAAGAAATTAAATTCCATTGTGCAAAATTCTTCAGAATTTGCAGTAGGGGACATGACAATATCTTGGAACATGCCATTTCCCCGAGATTTCCTTTCACCCAAAACGTTTTTCAGCGTTTCCAACTAGCAAAAGAATTTGGAAGGCGCTGCTACATGAACATGTAGCCTTCCAGGTTCCTTAATGAGCTATTTCGGTTGATGCCCAACCATAAAAACTCCGAAGAATACATTTTTTCACCAGTATCAGGGTGTTGTTAGATCTTTTGCATGTCTAGCTAACAAGTTATCAGATAACGTTTTCAGTGCTGAGCGGGTCTAATTGGAAATCGTTCTGGGGAGCCAAGTTAGAAAAGCATGGCCCTGCACGTTGATGGCGATGGCCTTGGATAGTTACCTCGCAAGGATCATTATTTACTTACGAAATACTGGAGCAAGGTGTGGCAATTAAGTCAATAACACATTGGCGAGCAAGTCCAAGCCATCTGCGAGGCATTCTGGTGAAATTGCAAAAGGCTGCTGGAAGTGCACGGAGCCAAGTTTAATTAAGGGGGCTGACCACATTCACCATTTAAATGGCCAATAAAAACGTGGAAAGAAATCGGCTATAATGTCTAAATTGCTCTATCAATGCTAGCATCTGATTTTTTTAAATTAGCTTACCAGTAGCGCCATCTCTGAAGCTGCATGGAATGCTTGGGATCAGAACAACACTCTTGCAATAAGTGTGCGTAGAAATCCCTCATTTATACAAATATCCGGACATTGCAAACGTGTCTAAAGTTCATCAGTTGAAATTCTTTCCAAGACCCAGTGTTGGTTTTCGTGTGTCATCAACCAGAAACTTAGTTAGAATGAGGTATCAAGACATCAAGCCAACCAAAAAGTCAATGATTCACATTTCAAACTAATTCAAAAAACTAAACTAATAGAGTGATATCTGAAAGATGCTCGAAAATTTCAAATCAATATTATTCCCCGCCTTTCGATGCACGGAATTTTTTCATGACCCCCAATGTAACAATAGGATGCTTGACGTCCCTACTACAAAGCGCCGTAGCGTACTCCACTTACCAATATTTCTGAAAGCTCTTTGTGAGGCATTTTTTTGAAAATTATAAAATTGGCTAGTGATTGGAATTTTTGCCATCCTGATAAGCGCAATTGAGGTTTGTCGAAATAAAATTACAGATCGCACTTCCATTTTTAAACTCATGTTCCAGTCAGCCAGGCCCTAAATCAGTACTGTGTAGTTTTTGAGCGTGTAGGTTGGTTATACAGGCCCTAGTGTATCATTTGTTATTGATTCTGCAATGTTACTGATGACAATGTTTTCGGTTTAGACATCTGCACCAATGCATTCCAAATCTGAATTGCAGAGCTCAGACGTTTTTGCACAACAGCTTAAGCTGTTATCTATAGCTGCAACACTCCGCGGTAGAATTTTCAAGATATCCTGACTATGTAAAAATGCTACGTAACGCAAGGAGAAAACCCACAGACTCCTTGTAACAGTTCGCAACACTCTCACGAGGACCCACCTACCCCCTGGTGCGTTACGTAATATTTACACGCCCCACCCCAGCTAAGGTGTCACTTCCCATATATGTGGGCTCCAGGCCCAAAACAGGTTCTTTCAAGTTCTTTCCTTGTTTTTTTCATGAGCAGTTCAATCAAAGAGCCTATACTGAATAAGAGGTCGCAACACTGCTCAAACCTGTGATCACTGACGTCATCGAGAGCGGTGGCGCCATGCTGTGGCAAAGCAGTTCAAAA
>JAQGAF010000984.1:0-37189 GCA_034687865.1 Kryphioiulus occultus | reverse complement strand
GGTGGCAGTGCCGTACCCAAGGGGGGGGGGGCTGAGGGGGCTGCAGCCCCTCCCGAAATTTTCATTTTTTGGTAGTAATTTTCTCTACACAAAAAAAATTCCGAAAGGTTTTCATAGGAGATGATGTGGTTCAGCACCCCCCGAAATAAAATCCTGCGTATGGCACTGATGGGTGGTTAACATTATCTCGCAAAGCTGTTTCTAATGTATCAGAACCAGTATAAATACCGTTTAGGGCGTCAACGAACGTTACAAGTTATCTTGCTTTTGTAATTTAAACTCATTAATTAACATAGAAACTCAACGTGTACCCTCTACTTTTAACAGGGTACATCCGCCACCTAGCGGCCGCCGCATGATACACGCCCTTGCACGGATGACCTCAAGTGCGAATCGAAACGTTCTTTGGCTGCGTGCAAACCGAAGACGTTCGATAAAGCCGAATGGTTGGAGTTTTGTTCGAAGGCATTCTCCAAGTTCAGGTATGCAATTACATGTAATCATGGCACTTCAAAGAAGAAAAGCTTATAACCGTTACGTATGCGAAATGGTCCAGTTTATTTAAAAATAATAAACTACGGCATTTCGAACCTTTGAAGACAACCCAACGGAGAATTCTAAATCCCGCCAATCCGCCATTTTTTCCCAACAAGCCAACTAACTGCAATGAGCGGGAGGAAGAGCTTGCGGTTAGATTCGTAGACTTGTCGGACAAGTCGTGCATTTAGTCCGTTAATATATTTACATTATTTATTGACTTCGAACCTTCGTGGTGTGAAACTACTAAACTATCAGTCGCGTGCTAGTGTCAGTGCGGTGTCATCGATCCAAGCATCAACTACAACGACAACAACAGCAATATCAACAATAAAGAAGAGACTGTCACGATTCACTATTTCGTAAGTATTTGAAGTCCAAAACTGATTTGAAATAGTTTTGGCATAATAATTGATATTTATATATTGTGATGATAACCGCCCAGGTTATTATTACTGTAGATGCAAATTATTTCACTCGTGCAAGCTGTTTACTGTTTAATTACTGAATGCTGATGAATTAACGTTTGGATTAATATTTTTCGAGTTGTTTTGCAGGTCTTATTTTCACCTGGTTGGATAATGGGTATGGCTGTGTTGATACATGCACTATGAAAGTGCTCCTGAATTTACCCATGTTTTAATATTTTAAAAGTTGATTTGCAGGTCTTACTTTTACCTGGTTGGGTTGCTTGGGTTACATAGTTGGGTGAGGCTGTGTTGATACAACATGCACTATGAAAGTGCTCCTGATTGTAAATGAGACTTAAATTTGTCATCTAGCTTGTGGCAATGCCTAGAAGTCTTCTAACGTTAAAACTAGGCCTAGGCCAGGGTCTAATGGTTTGTAAAATGAAGTTTTCCTGTAAGTTGTCAACCTGTCAGAGCAAGATAGTTTATGTGAGACCAGAGTTATCTGGTCCAGTACTGATCTAGCCTGTGACAAGGTTGATTACACCATGGTTGACAAAGTTGACAGTTCTTACCTCATGAGTTCAAAACTCATGTAATGTTGTTTCGTCTGTCTATATGGTAAGTTTCTACCTGTAGCCTGTTTAGAGTACATTGCTGCTAAGCATGTACACAGTTTAGATTGTTATTACATAATGAGTTTGATAAGATATACCAGGGTTGACCGACCCGGGGCATTTTAGGGTAAGTCTGAGGAGCAAATGAGTAATGTGCTGCCTAAGTTATTGGCGTTTTGCGCTGTATTTTGGTTGCAATGATGCTATCATTAGTCTGCAGCTCAAAATTTCTGGAAAAGCAGAGTGAGCTGCAGACTCATGATGGCATCATTGGCGTAGGAATTTTATACCGAATCGTTGCAATGATGTGGCTGCTTTTGGTTATAGTGACGTTTATAAGAGAGTGGCATATTTGGGATGGACTACCACCAGAAACCATTTGTTGTGCTTTTTGGAAACGTCACACAATTTTAGTTCCGCTTGTGGGATGTTAGACATCTTATGCTTCTCGATTCAGCTTCCGCTGTATATACATACTTTTAAAGTGGACTTTAAATCTATCTCTTTCAGCACTAGTTTTTCACACATGTGTGAATAAGTCATTCTCATCTTTGCTGACGATGAACTGGTGATATTCTAGAGAACATGTCATGCGTGCGATGATGGAGATTGATTTTTCCAATGAAATCTCTCAACTGTTTCTAGCCTAATCTTGCTCTAGGAGGGCAGACGCCAATGACTCCAAATCTCCAGTGATGGCAATACACCAAGTTACAAAATGCTTAGCTCTTGATTCCAGGAAAAACTAGGTCAAACCCAGTTGTGAACAAAGCGTGTCGGTGACCTCGCCCACCCCCTTACCTCATCGGGTTTTGTAAGAAGCAGAGAGTTGCTGTTTTTGGGGCATTGGTTAAGTTCGGATGCTGTTAAAAATTTCAAAACAAACATTGAGTTTAAATTAACTAGCGCCTGACTGGCTCCAAAGCTAGGGATATTAAGGGCTTAATTATGAATAAGAGGCTGCCAAGTTTTTAAAAATAAGCTACTGGTGAGGGTTGGCTAATGTCTACTCTCATTTTTTCACGCTTATGATCATCAACAAGGTCGGGGGAAGTGCATGTTGTAATTTACTGTGAATGCGAGAGCATTTACCTTGATCTGTGACCAGTTTCCTGAAAACGCTAATAGATGGCGTTAGTGTAGTTGGCTCGCTTTCAATTGGGGTTATCCGAAAAGATCTGGTAAATATTACACAACCATAAGAGAATGCGCGTTGACTTGTTTTACAGTGCATGTCGTGATTTAATTGAAATGAAATACGACCTATTATGGTGAAAAAATGCGCATGGAGATTTTTATAATTGTCGAAAGAATTGCATTAATGTAATTTTGCGAATTTTTATGATGTACATAACTGTTTAGAGAACATTTAATATCTTGTGAAATTCACGAAATAGCAAATAAATTTAATAAATATACAAAAAAATTACAATGATAACCAAATTTCGACAGATGCTAAATGCATACATGTGCATTTTTATTCTCATTTTTTCCAATAAATAAAAACGTTTTGCTACAAATAAATTATAGGTAATTGACATTATAGCAAAAAAAAAAATCTCCTAAAATCAGCAAAAGCAATATAGCCGAATAGTATTCTTGCAATTGTTTCGAAAAGTTAATTGTTACTGGACCAATTCAGTTGTTGTTGATAGAAAATTCTGAAAATGCCAATGAGGCCTTATGAGCGATGAGGAAATTTCTCCCGCAATATCTATTCTCACGAAATGGCAGTTTGTCCATGCACCAGTTGACATATTAAAGTAACACAAGTTAATTTTGCCGTTATAAATTTGCAGCAAAGAGCAGCTTATCGCTGTTAAATAACAGCATTTAATTAATAAATCTGCTAAATTACTGCTGTTGGCCAAAATTAATCCGCAATTCCCTGCATTTTCAGAAAAAACGTAATTTACTTTCTTTTAGGTTCTATGGGGCGCTTTTGTGCCTGAACTACCGCATTCGTGTTGGCTCGAATGCCATCAGCCTTAAATATGCATAAATGCATGTTTATGCCAGTCTGTAGGGAATCAGTGGCGCTGGCAGCCGGGGAGCCTCTCTCCCACCGGGCCCCCACTAGTAAATTTCCTGCCCTAATTTCTCCGTTATATAAACAGCTTACCAATGCATATACCGTCACTGTTGCCACTGGTAACGGCCAGCAACAAAAAAAACTGCTTCAGAGAAACACAGCGGAATGAGTCATCCGAAAACACGCTAACCATTAAGGCCCTGAACACCAGAGAGGTTTTTCATCGGAGTGAGTGCACTTTCGTGTTTGGCCAGGCCGAGACACAAAAGCAGGCAAAAGTGGCACACGGGCCTACCGAAGCGATGAAAAACCCTTTTTTGCATAGCTAATCTGCGTGGGTGCTAAAATGGTCTCCTCCCCCTTCGTACGTGGAGCTTGGAGACTGGATTTCCGCCCAGGGCTCCGTAGCGCTGTAGGCGACAAAAAGCTCAAATAGCCGGGCACGAGTACTGCCCTACGAGAAGATAATATAGACATCGGTGAAATGTACAATTATGCTATGGCTAGGCCCTTACTCGAGTTGGCACCGATGAGCCGTTTCACGCCAGTAAGGCCAGCACCAGGAGAAGACCCAGCGAGACCGTTGAGGGCCTGGGCGTCCACGATGCCCCTGTCCCCGGCATCACCTCGGTGTACTTGTTGGTAACTCCCACTTCCTCCCGTTCCTCCTGTGGGGCGTTGGGATAGACGGTCTTGTCCGGACAGCCCATCCAGAAGGGACCAGACAAGGACGGTGCCTTGTTCTCAACACGCATCCGGGTGTCGTCGAATTTCCAGAACGCCTTGCCCTTGAAGAAGTACGTGTCACCTGAAACGGAGATGTTGGAATCAGAATTGAACTTGGGAAAAATCAGATGATCTCTCATTTTCATATTGAGAAGAAAAAGAGATTCTCATCACGGCTGGCATTGTTGTCAAAAGTTATGAGTATTGTTCTTGAGGCAAGGATCCAGTTCCAGAGGAACATCTTAAGTCGGAATTTACAGGGAGTTCGGTGTTGGGTCATTTTGGGGCTGCGCTATTTGTGCTAGGGCATGTGTTCTCACTATTCTTTTAATGAGGCTGTCCTGATTTTTAAGGATTGTTTACATGAGGACATTGATTTCCCAAAGGGAAGTTTGCTGGCATTGTTATTAAGTTATGTGGATTATTGTTGATGCAAGGCACTGATCATCAGTTCCAGTGTTTGGTAAATTTGGGGCTGTGCCATTTGCGCTAGGGCATGTGTTCTCACCACAATGAGGTGAACATATCCTAACTGCTGAGGTTAGTTTGTGAATTTGTTGATTGGGACACTCATTTCCCTACAGAGATGTATAGTGGTTTTGAGTAAGAATGCTTTTGAAGAAGCCGAAAAGAAGGTGGGCTTGAAGCAATTCATTAAAATGATTTTGATTCGTTTACCAGAACTTGATTGAAAAGCGGCGTCGATGTCGTAGGGCACTCCAACCCACACGTTGCTGATGTCCCTCGGGTAGTCCAGCTCCACCAACTGCCTGTCCTCGTCGAACTTCCAGTACATAGTCCCGCTGAAGAAGTACGTTTTCTTGTTGTGGCCCCACACCATGGCCGCGTCCAGCTTCTTGATGTCGTCCGGAAGCCCCAGGTGACTCAGGGGTTTCGGGTAGCCAGGAAGTGGATGGTTCGCGTCGAAAATCCAGTATTGTTGACCTGCAAATAGGGCAAGGATAAAATATTGTTATCATGTTATCAAGTGCACGTACATGTCACACTGACTGACACTGTCTTTGGCAAATGTACGATGCATATGTATGAAACTTTGCCCATGATGTTTCAGAAATTTCTGAACGTGTAGCAAAATTGGAAGAATTTCCTCCATTTATAGGTTGCGACAAATCCAGTAACTAAGACGTTATTTGCAAAACTTGCTAACTTCTAATGTCCATTTTGGGACTAAACATGACGAACTCCTGCAGGGTTTTCCTCCCCGAATTTTGTAACTTTGTTACGTTTTTTTCAATTAGTCAAATTATGTTTAACAAAAACGAGTGGGTGATAAATATTAGTCCTTCCGCTCTCTCCCACAACTATGACCCTGAGAAATGACTCGCTCATAAAAAAAGGTGCGGAAAAACGACTACTTTTGAAATGTCCCTCATCTGCCAACGTAAGAAACACGAATTACGCCCAAGTTCAATTAATGCGATGACTAGTATGAGTCAAAGAAATGTTGAGAAACATTATCCGTGGTGCATGAGTAGATCGCTGGAAGGAAGGAGGGCAGACATGGCCTTTTTTTGGAAGGTTTTTTAGTGATTTGGCTATTTTAGTGTTTTATGCCAGACCTTACTCACATAATTTAACTGGGATCAGCTAAAGTTTCTTTTTTTAAAAATTGTCCTTAGAAGCAGATGGTGTGTCATCAGTGACAGTCGAGTAACACCAGCTTTATAACTAAAAGTTCAATGAAAGTCGAGGTTTTGCTATTCTTATGGAAGGAACACTTTGAGTACTTGACTCAAACTTCTTGTCGCATGGTAATGAAGTATTTGCTTTAGCTCTTTATTGGGTAGAGCCGGGTTAAGACATTGGGGGGCCAGAGGCACTTGGGTTCGGAAGGAGGGGGTCCTCGTATACAGAAATTAAAAGAAACTGCAAAACAGCAACATCACTAATAATGGAATTCGATCCAGATTTCTGTTAAAACTGGTGGGGGGGGGGGTTAGGAATTAAACCCCCATTGAGAAAAAAAAGATGCAAGAATTCATGAAATATTCAATAAATTTCAAAGAAATATGGCAGAATCCATCATTTCCTCACACCCCCGGGTGAGGGAAAATGTCATGAAATCTCAGGGAAATCGACTTGAGTATTTGAGTGGGAACCCTGGATTGGGGGAAATATTTTTGACCTCTATGTAATTGTGCGAGGTATGTTCAAAAAGTACTTACCAATGAAAAAAACAATTTTCTTGTCCAATCTTTCGTACAGAGCATCCACGTGTTTCAAATCAGTTGGAAGGTTGTACCAGAACCTGTCGATTTCGACCGGGTAGTTCATGTCCAGGTTTCGGGTGTCGTCCAAACGCCAAAAATACTGATGGAGAAAAAACATTCAAATTCAGTGAAATTAATGATGAAATTATTTATGCTAAGCTGCATGCAATTGGTATTTATTAGGAAATACGAGAATGTCGTATTGTTTAAGAATGACCGCCATGATTTGGTCACTAGTAAGTTATTTAAAACAAAACCCATTCAAAGCGATGAAATCTATGTCGGTCATCTCGATACTGAAATTTAACAGTTTTCATGGCGGCACTTTTATTTATATTTTAAGGTTTTTATCAGTAGAATTCTAGTCGTTTGCTCTAAATTTCTCGTAATCGCTCGTCCAATTTGCTAGTAAAACAACTGTCTCTCTCAGAAACCCCCAGCTGATTTTTTTATTAGTTTTTTTTAACAAAACAATGATAAATCCTGTTGGGATGGGAGGCATTAAATGGCCCACCCGGGGACCCTGAGCTAAAACCTAAATTCGCAACAGCCGTAAAATTTCCCAAATTGATGTGAAGAGCGTAATGGATTTCTGAAATCTGCTGCGCACACTGTTTGAATCAGATCAAAATGGATTACCCAGTGCCAACCCTGACCCCGGGGTCATACGTGAATCACCCGTCTGTCTGCGCGCGTTAACCCGAATTTGTACTCATAAATGTAGTTGCGTTTCGCTTTCGTTGTGAAATTAATGTGAAGGCTGAAAAAAGTACGCAAAATACGAAAAAGGATTTTTTTGTAGGAAAAGTGTTTTTCACGTAGTATTTATAACTGGTATATAACTGAAATTTATGAATTTCTTCCCCATTGGTTTGAATACGACCAAGAACCAAAAATAAATGTTAGCTCATGATAAGTTTTTCAAAAATTTTATGAATTTTTAATTTGCGCAGCATCGAAACTACACACATAGAGGACGCTCAAGAATTTTGTCATCACTAAATTGCTATTTCTACACCCTCCCCCATACCTAAATGTTGACATTCTTTTCATAAAAACTTTCGAATTGATCGAAAAATTTGTACAAATTAGATCAGTAATGATGGATTTAGCTCACGCGGTAGCCTCACCAAAAATGATTTTTAAACATGTATTTTTTTAAAAAAATGAATATTTTTTGAAAATTAAATAATTTTTAAATACAGGGTTCCCCCAGATCTGGAAAAGCCAGGGAAGTGGAAAATTTCATCTCTGGGGTACATTTACATACATGTATGGATGTGATATTAATAATGAAATTGTCAGTTAAAAAGAACTGAGCTAAATTTGCTTTTTCAAAGGAAAATGTGTGTTCTATCTCCTGTCTGTATATGATAAGCGAGAACTACAGTATTCCTTTCATTGGCGTAATACAATTGTCACATTTTAAAATTTTCAGTGGTTAGGGAAATTTGTTTTAAAACCTGGAAACGTCAGGAAAGGTTCAAAATTTCATTTCTGGGAGGACCCTGTAAGACGATGACGTAATACTTGAACGCCTCCGAACAGAAATCTAAATAAAAACGAATTTTCTCGTTTCTCTTTCGCATGATCAAAGCACATAAATCTTTCGTAAACAGCCACGCCTTGATGTTTTACATATACAACACATGTAGGCTATTATTATAATACTCGTGAAATCTTGAAATATTACTAGGAAATCCCTGCCAATGAAGAAATAACTCACTTTATTTTTGAAAATGAAGATCTCGTGCCGGATGACTGAGATGGCGTCGTAGTTGGTGTCACACGTGTCCGGCTTGTCCACTATGACCGTCTTGGTGGGCTGCAGGGGAACCTTCTTGGGGGGCCTTTTGGGCGTGGCCGTGGAGGGGCCTTCTCTGGGGGGCGTCGCCCTTGTGCTGCTCGTAGGTGGCGCTGCGTACGGCGGCTGGGTGGCCGATGGTGGAAGTGGGGCCCAAGGACGTTCCTCCTTGGCGCCTGTGGAAGGGGTGGGGAAGAGACAAATAAAATACATGGAAATGTGAAACACCCAGTTTTATGTAAAAATTGAGGAGTGCCATCCATGATGGAAACCACTCATAGGGCAGTGTGAGTGTAGGTCGTGATTTTGTGGACGACCCTCGCGCTGCCAACTCTTGTTTACCCAATTATGAAATTGTTTGTTGTATTAATTGAGAGACTGACCACTATACTGTTTCGATAAACTTAATGATAAAATTGCGTGCTATTATAGACCGAATGCAATGCGGAAATGGAATTGGGGGTGGAGAGGGGCGGTGGCGCGAAATGATGTCACTCCGGCTAATTAAGACCGTTACGGCCATGTTGACCACTGGTCAAGGGGGCTTCCCCATCTGTCTCCGCATTTAACGACGGTTTTATCTTCCCACCCCTCTTCCCTGGCCATTTGATAGATTCCTATCGTGCAATCAGTAGATAGCAAATATGTAATGGGGGTTGAAATGGGCTCGAAATGGAGGTGCTGGGCAGCACTAAAAGTCCTCTGCAATATCGAATGAATCTGTTTTGCAATCTTTGTTTGGAAAATATATTTCCAAATTTTCATTTAAGCAGCAGTTGTTTCAAAACAGTGTCATTTCTTCGAAAGAATTAATGAAGACTACAGCAAATACAATTCGAAGCGTTTTCAGGTTTGCTATTGATAGGGTGTACTTTGGTATAGTCCCTGCTCAACCACACACACCATAAGAAAGAAGGCTTTTCATGACGGCTTCTAGGTTGGCAGTGATTGCCTGGTGGTTAGGGGCAGCCAAATCTACCATTTGGTTGTTAGGTTTAAACACAAAACCGGCGAGAAATTTAACAAAAGAAATTGAATGGATAACTTCCAACAACTGGGACAGGTATAATTCTTGCATAATTTTTACTGGACCAGGGTTCCACTCACATGAAATTCTGGGAAGTTTCCACGCCAAAGTCAGGGAATTTGTGTTAACTATAACGCCAGCCTTAAATGGTCATAAACTCAAATAATGCAATGAATTTGTTCATGATGCTGCTAAAAAGGGAATGTATCTAGTCAGTTATGCGATAAAATGAGATTGCGGATTTGATAAAGCATTTAAGATGTTCAACTTTTGAAGTAATAAATAAAATTATCAGTAGTTGTTAAATTTTGTTTCATTAAACAATTTTTGGTAAAATCAGAAAAATGGTGCCAAAAAATCTGGAAAAGTCAGGGAAATTTTTCTAAAAACCTGGAAAAGCCAGGGAAGTTGAAAGTTTAATTTAAGTAGGACACCTATAGACAAGTAGATTTAAAATGCAAATATTACGTGCACATTTGTAGCAGGGAATATACCGAAGTTTAGCAGTTTTTGAGAAGTAAATGCAAAATGTTATGAAGTCTCAGAGATTCGTTTCTCATACTCAGGCTATGTGTTGAGCTTCTCATCAAGAGGCGGGGGACATTACATGCCAGCTTTTTCAAACGTATTTTTTCGTTGAGTTTACTTACCATACAATTGTTGTATCCCCATTGTGTCGTCGTATGGTAATTGAAAATTGTTCTTCAGCCCTTGATAATAAGGAAACATGAGGGCATCGGGGACGGAGGAGTGAGCCAGGCCCAGACTGTGGCCAAATTCGTGGGCTGCGACCGATAACAAACTGACACCTGAAAAATAAAAGTAAGGGAACAAAAGGTGAGAAAATGACAACGATTGTTCTTTCACCAAAGTGAAATACAGCTACAGGCAATAAAGGAACAAAACGAAAATCCTATCTGGCGTCCATCCGCAGGATTTGGGACATGAATTATTCAGCGGAACTAGAGGAAGAGAAACGCTTAAAAAACTTTGAGAAAAGCTTATAATTTAGTGATTTATGGGGTGCCATTTCCGTTCCCTAGGTGGTCCTATTGTACCTAGCGTGACCTGGTGGCCACCACCATAAATAACGACAACCCAAACGCAGAGGTGACCTGGTCAGCCATGGTTTGGGCTCAGGAGGACCGAAAGGACAGTGACTTGGTTAGGGAACATTCTGAAAACTTGAGTCATCACCCTGCGACCCCTCCACCCCCTATGCTTAGGACGTGTTGGTTAAAATGTACAGGGTAATCATAAACATCACAAAAATTAATTTTAAAAAACTGTTAGTTACAAACATTTTCCAAAATTTGGGCCTTGTAACTCAGTTTTCTTAAAATTCATTTTTGTATTGAGGGCAGGACGTTATGATCACCATGTATGACTGCATGCATATTCAAGGGTGAAGTTATGGTTCAGGGTACAGGGTGATCATTAACCTCACAACAAAAATTAATTTTAAAAACTGTTAGTTACAACATTTTTCCACAATTTTGTCCATGTAATTCAGTTTTCTTAAAATAAATTTTTGTAATGAGGATGGGACTTATAATCGCCCTATATAACTGCGTTCATATTCAAAGGGTGTAGTTCTGGTTCCTCCCCCAAATTCATAATGTAAAATATGAAGAAAATAGTTTCGAAGTTGTTGACCCCTGCGCCTCGCAGGTCCTTTCGCAGAAATGGCTCGCTTATACGCCCAATTTGAGTTACTTTCTCATTTCTCTAAATGTGGCAACGGTGCATTTTTCTGTTCGCCTCATCTTGTTTTTCATCTTTCTAAGAGATGAAAAATTACGGTACTATCGTAAACAGCTTAGCTCTTTTCTTTCTTTTCCTTCTTTCTCTCGTGTTTTTAAATGGAAACAACGTGCTTTAGTCGCAGCGAGGATATAAGTTCATCCTTAAGTTAAGTCAATACCAGAAATAGCCACAATCGCAAATTCTATAACGTTTTGATAGGTTAAATAAATTTGCCAAAAATATAAAATGGATAAAATGATTGATGCATTGCTATTAAATAAATATTCGTTAATAGAATCAATTATTTTTTGATAATAATATATTTTAGCTGCTTTGGGAAAACAGAACATTCTGATAAACAAAGCTATGCGGCAATGCACCGAACCTAAAGTTCCAGTGCAGAGTTCTCACGTTCTGGATAAGCAGGGAATGTCAGGGAAATGAAAATGTGTCAGGGAAATTGAGCCATTTTGCATCAGCCAATTTATTCTTCACCATCTGTTATAAAAATTCTGGATAAAATCCATCATTTTCCGTATTTTTTTAAAAGACAGCATTTTCCGTATTTTTTTAAAATACAGCATTTTTCTTATGTTTAAAAAAATTTCATGTGAAATGTCGACTTGAGAATTTGAGCGGGAACCCTGCAGTGGTAGGGGGCATAGTCCATCAACCATCAATTTATCTGGCAGTTATCACCACATGGGTTACAGTTTCAAGAAACAGGTCGTTTCTGGCAATTCGCCTTAAAGATGCCACTTGTGGTCATCCCACGTTAGCAAATTCTCTGGAAAAGGTGGGATGATAGACGCACTTGTCATCTTACACGCAGACTTAAATCCGTTATTTCAGAGAATAAATTTGAAATATCACTGCGCCCATCGCGCATAAACTTTTAAACTACAAGATATACTTTCTGAAGAAATGTAGATGGGTTTGTGTAAATTGGCCAACGTCATGGGTTATTTTTGAAACTGACTGAAGCGTAACGAGGAAGTCATGTTTGCAGACATTCGGACGATTTGGGATGAGTCCAGTACTCGAGTCGTCCTTATATCCATTCCCGGGACCTTCAACTTCGTCATAACCGAGGTTTTCTTCGTTCACCCATTGCCCCATTTGCCTGGTTCATTCGAAGAATTTTGTCGCAATCTTATTTCATCTCGTCTTGGCGCAAGGACAGCCTAATGTCATCCGTCTTCGTTAACGTAATTGAAACGAGACAAGTCCATCGGATTTTGGGTCGCTTGCGCCAATGCTAGTTAGCTAATTAGCGCCCCCAAAAAATAATTTACCACGCATTTTTAAACCGCAATTGACTGTTTTTAGCATCTACAGGGTGAATCGCGTGGAGCACCCTGTAACTCGACAACGAGCTTTGTTATTGGTTTCATACGTTCATAAAACGCCTTTTCGCGTGTCGGGTAGGGAATCGTCGCATTGATGTCCGTTTGGTTTTCATTTGACAATGGTTATGTGATTTCATTCGTTCCACAGAACCTGGGAATCCTGGAAAAGTCAGGGGATTTACAGTTGACTGGTGAACTTGAGGCAAGTCAGGGGAATATCGATTAACGCGTGTAACGTGGTTTTTGGGTGATGTTACCATTTGCAAAATGAAAGAAAAGCCCAATATGGCAGCTTGGTTCCTTCCATTTGGCGTCATAGTAAAAATAAATAAAATAAATTCAGAGCGTCTCGGTACTCCTAATGGAAAATAGGAATTAGGAAAGTGCATTAAGGCTTTGTTGTAGTGTGAATTCCTTTACTATATTATTCACAATCAATAATTATTGTTCTAGTCAATGGCCATGTTGATTAAAACCGTTATTTATATTAAAGGGCAGGTTCTTGTTACTTTAAATCGGTCGATGGGTAAACGCCTAAGATCAGGGGAAAATAAATGTTAATAAAGCTGTGGGAAATCTGGAGTCATTTTATCATTGTTCATTGGATTTCTGCAATATTTGTAGGATTGTGCTACAGAACGTGCCCATCCCCGCCTTAGACACAATGAAAAGTAGGCTTCTCCTAGCGGTTGGTAAGCTAGCAGTGATTGCTTGGCGGTTAGGGGCAGCTAAATAATTGTTTTCAGGCTAGTTTAAGTCCCCAATCACTTCATCCCCCACTATTGCAGGTGTGGGAAAGCACCTTTAGAAAAAGACCACATCCGTTCCCCTTGAGTTAGTCCATCAAAAGCTAATTTCTAGCGGTGTTGTTTTCCAGTATTTTTTCTCATTCTACAAATGAGCAGAAATGGTCAGTATGAATGGCGACTCGAAGCAGGGAGGGCGATGAGCCTCGTATTTGCGTATCGTATCTTAGGGGGACAAGTGAGGTTTACGTACGGGTCATAAAGCCCTAATTTCAAAAGTTGCTATTGTTTACTATCTCTGGCCTAAATGAATGACACGAAGGATACACAAAGCGAGCAGGGATTCACGGCCAAGGATTCAGACACAAAGGATTCGAAGTGCAATCTGGGAACAAAGATGGCGGTGGTGAGTTTCAAGGGGGTTGACCCAACCAGCTGGCTAGTAGAACAATAAATAAACTGTCCAAAAGTGAGCGAGGATAAAACCAGCTTTAGATCCTTCGGCTGTGATTGACCCAGTTGGACTCAACAGATAACAGAGGGCGCCACGGGGCGCAAGGGATGCTGGGGATGCTGGGTATTCAGAATCAGCAGTCCTTGAAATGAATCCTCTGGGAGTCAATGCAGTTTTACTGAATTTACGCCAATGAGATTTTCTAGGGGCAGTCTAATGTTCAGAAATGACCATACACACATGTAGGTTTAGAATAAAACATTGGCATAGCCTTAATTGTTAAGTATTGAGAATGTATTGGCACATTTTCCTTTTTCTTTTTTAAAGTTTTCCAGGGGTACCATCGCAGCGTACAAGGGGAGACTAGACGCGCCAACTGGCTGCTGACTAAAAATAATTGCGCATAAATTGCGAGGGAAAGTAGAGAAAATGCTGACAGATTTACCACAAATGTCGCTAGTCGGGACTTCCGTGTTTATAAGAAATCTCAATACGATAAATGGGGACTGAGAAGGAGTAGGAATTAAGCTTCTCGATGCTAGACGTTATAGTAAACAAAATTTAACAAATCCCAATAATACAGGAACTTCAGTCCTACCCCTATTACAAAACAAGTACCAAATTTGAAAAAGATCGTTTTTTATTCAGTTTTCTTGTGAAGTTATTATGTAGTTTTTATTTCATGTGTTTGGTTCACAGGGAATGTCAGCGGGCGGCGCTGTAACTGCTAGAATCAAAAATGGCGTCTATGCAGGGAAAATCTCAATGTGTTTTCTGGTACAGTTCATCATGTGCCAAATTAAGGGCCGCATGCTGGCACCTCCCTGTGATCCAAATAAATGAAATAAGAAAAAAAAACTTTAATTTGGTTCTTCGATGTATTATTCCAAAATTTGTTCAGCGTAACTCATAACACTTTAAAAAAAATTAATTTGTGTAATGAGGATAGGACTTGATTATCACCCTGTATATGCAGGGTGTCCGTGAAAAATTAACCCAATTCGTTAAGATCAGTAATGGGGCGAATCAGTTATGGACACCCCGTATTCTGCATTTTCGTATAAAAAGTTATATTTTCTCGGTTATTGACGGACATTCAACACATGAAAATTCTGTAATGTACAGGGTGTCTGTAAATGAATCGCACTTGATTAAAAATAAAATTGTCTGGAAATTTTTGCAAAAGGTGTCTGGAAAACCTGGAAATGTCAAGGAAATTGGATTCAAGCTTTGGCTAGTCACCCTGTTCAAAGTATTCACCCCATTCTTAATGGCCAATAATGGAGTGGATTTCATTTGAATTCATTTATTGACACCTTGTATGCATGTATTTTTGCATAAACTGTCTCATTTTCTCGGTTGTTGACGAAAAATCAATAAATATTAGAGTGAAATTCTATCAGATGTCTGTGAGATCACTTATAGGAAGGGGCAAATGGGGGTAAATCCATGTTACGATTTGGACATAATTAGGCGATAGTGTCCAAATCACCAATAGGGCTGATGACCAGTTAGGGTCACTTGTTCCAAAAATGGAACAAATTTCCAAGAATCCAGTTTCGAGCTCCATTGGTGACATTTGCTTTATCCGGCACGTATGTTCGCCAAGGGGTGCCCATGTAGCCCCCTCACCCACCCACCCCCATCACTTAATTAAATTTCTATTTATGGCCCAAACTTAAAGAATTAATTAAGCGTCGACGCCGTAGGTCCAATAACCTCGACGCCTCGTGTCCACGAAGGGAGTTGAGATGGACGTCAACAATAGGTCGAAATGACCGTCTGTTTATTCTACGTGACTGAGTTTTTTGAGCCTGCCCTGCATGGGACCACCGAGTGAAATCAGTCCGAATTAATTAAAAGAATTAATGAAAATGACGGCGTCACGACCAATTAAGCAAACACGAGCAGGCGTTCGCGTGCCTAGCTCTTGTTTATTCGCCAATCAAGCACTCGAAAATGTCACGAAAGCGTGTGGATACGCCAGGGGGCGCCAGGATGGCGTGAATTACATGTTTACACGGATTAATGATGGTCAGACGGATAGGAATTTAAATTGAATTAATATTACATGGTCCCCCCACTCCCTCCATTCATGGACAACATGGATTTGTCAGGGAAGTTGGAAAGATATGAAAAAGTCATGGACAAGTGATTTACTGTATCTTTAAAACGTCAGGGAAATTAACGTGTCAATATTAAATTTGCTGTGAAAAACTTTGGTATAAACCTTGCTCCAAATGCGAACATAATATTTTTATTCCAACTCTACTTGTCTAGTATACAATATTGACTAGCTGTATACAAGATTGTCCTAGCTGTTATAGGAATTTATTCTTTTCGTTTTTTT
The DNA here is from genome assembly GCA_034687865.1 of Kryphioiulus occultus. Classification (NCBI taxonomy): domain Eukaryota; kingdom Metazoa; phylum Arthropoda; class Diplopoda; order Julida; family Julidae; genus Kryphioiulus; species Kryphioiulus occultus. The sequence continues at coordinate 21,160 of JAQGAF010000984.1, read as the reverse complement.
TCTCGTTTTGTGTTTAACCTAACCTAACCTAACGTTGCAATGTAATTTCTGATTTATCTGCCCCTAACCGCCAAGCAATCACTGCCAGCCTAATCACTAAGCCCCCTTTCTCATAGCTGTCTATTGTGGAGCAGTAACTACACGTATACTGAAATATACCCTAAAATGGTAAATCTTAAAATAATTTAACTGATTTAGCTGCCCCTAACCACCAGGCAATCACTGCCAGCCTAAAGTCGTTAGGCGAAGCCCTTTTTCGTAGCGAGTCTATGCTGAGCTGGGAGTATACCGAAGTTCACACCTGTTCACCCCATTTTCTTTCACATATCAGTTAATAGAAAAGTCAAGGGTAGCATCCTTAGCCATCCCTCTATCTATTGATCACCAGAAAAATACCTGAAAAATCAGGATATTCTTAATTTAAAAGTAAAACTGATCTGAATTTCCTGTTTCCTTATGCTTTTTTGTTCCAACTATTGTCTATAGACAGTATAAATAGTAATAAATATAGAATTTCTAACGTTAGCATATGTCCGATTTAATGCATTTTCAGTGGTTTAAAAATAGCAGCAGTCAAGGGGTTCTTTAAAATTTAATTGTTCCTACAAATGCCACAAAAAGGGTAAATCATATTGTCAAATGGTTGATCTGAATGGCCTAATAATTGAAATGAAAATCTAATGGAGATGTAAGTGAAGTTGAAAATTTCATTTCTGCAGATGGGGAAACCATGCACATTCTCGGAACTAGTTACTTTATTTCCGGTGTATACACTCGGAAATAGTTTTTTTTTTGGAATTTCCAGAAACAACTTTTATTTTGGCTGTTGTTTCTATTCTCTTTTCTGGTGACTGGCTGGGCTACATTGAGATTCCGTGGTTTAATGCATTAGCTCCTATGGGTCGGGAACATTTTTCGGTACTCATCGAGCATTGTAGCGTTCCTCGAAACACTTTCTTAGGAAAGTTGTTTTCGAGAAGGAGACATTCCTCGCATTCCTTAATTTTCCTAAATACAATGTACATCTTCAGCGTTGTCCACCATCGACTTACCATCGTTGCTGTTTTCGATGCCTGCGATCCACTGTTCCTCCTTGTCGAAATGCGTGTCCCCACCCCTTCCGTCTGCTGGGAAGAAGGCATGCGCCAAGATGGCGCCTCGACCATCGAAAGGGTAACCGTCGCCATGGTAACGGCTGTAGAAGGACACCTTGATGTCCGCGTTGTCATCAGCTTGGACCTCGCTGAACGTCAGCTTGGACGCGTCACTCCAGAACTTGAACGCTTGACCAATCTCGTAACGGATGCTGTCCTTACTCAGTGACGTCGTTACCTCGTTCAGGCTGCAAAAAAGGCAGAAAACACCTTTGGTCAGTGCACTGTCACTCAAGACGATCCATCACATGTCTCTCTGTTCTCCTGATGTCCTACATCAGGAGAAGGATGCATTTGGCTAACCTGCAATACATGTTATTTTGTTCGATCAGTGCATAGTCAATGGCAAATTTTGCTCAGCTTTTCCAATCATATACAGATGAATTTAGGGTTCCCATAGAACCTGGGAAAGTTAGGGCATTTGTAAGTGACTGGGAAACCTAGGAATTCAGAGAAATTCTGAAAAAAATTTCAAAAAATCAGGGGATTGCCTAATTTTTAATTATAATTTTATTTCAATCCAGAAGGTGTTTCATATATCGAACATGACGTATTATGTTCTGTGGTTTTTATGTGAAGTTGCCATTTGCACAATGAAATAACCCCAACATGGCAGATTGGTTTCTTCTACATGTATTTGGCTTCATCACGACAATATCGAAATTGCCAAATTAAAGTAAATTCCGAGCAAAGAGTCTGAGTACTCTTAATTAAAAAGGGTATTAGTACTTTGATGTTGTGTCCCATAAGTAGGTTTCCACCGGTACAGTATAATAGCCGTGGTTTGCTTTTGTAAGGTTTTGGAATTTGCCGCTGATCACTTGCGAGCGTTGACTGGTGGAATATATAGTCACTCCGTTCGATTCATGTACTGTATGTCAGAACAACTCAAATTTCGGGGGGTTTTGTCGTTAAAAAGCGAGGAATTTAAATTGTATCTTCGCAAAATCTTTATTTGTGAAGCTTTTCAAATGCAATTTAGCGAGGCCCCAGAGTGATGGGATCCGATGGATCAACATGGCTAGTTTCCTCAGAAACGTTAGTAATAATTTGTACATGTTAATCCTGAGAACACGAGCAACGAACGTCTCGCTCTCCTCGGGATCCGAGACACATGTTTGGGAAGGGAACGACCCGGGCCAATGCGCTTACCATATGTTAGGGGAGATGACGTCACCCCCAAAGACCAAAGAACGCAGCCAGGGTTCGACCCATCTGTCAGCACCGTTTGTTTGTAAACGAATGGGGTCGGTGTCATTGTTGAACCTTTTTGGTGCAGCCCCCTCCCCCCTCAACAACACTCCCTCCCCCTACAATTCGTTTTACACCTAAAGCTGTCGAATTCGATTTCCGGGTTACACCCTCAGCCCTCGGGTTCACGGCTTATTCTTCTTTTCGACAACAATCAGGTTTTCGGCCGCATCTCTAATTGACAAGGGGGGCAAATCGTCTCTCAGACTCCGTTTTGCATATGCGGTTTTTTATTATTAGATTTCGGTGAGCGATGGACGAGAGGGCCGGGGCCAGTAACCCAGTGAACCCGCGAAACGGTGAAAACGTCTACCAACGCACTTTTGGGTGGGCGGATGGATGGGGACTGCATGGGTTTTGGGAAAGGTGAGGTTGAACGGGTGAAAAGCGAGTGACCGCCTTTTGAAAACTTACGTGTAACTGCCAATTTGAAATTGTACTGGTTTGGACGGTATCAGGGTTCTCCTAGACCTAGATATGGAAAACCTCCGTCCTCAAATTTTCAGGGAAATTGAAAAGACACGAAAAAGTCAGGGGCATTCAAAATGTCAATATTGCATTTTATTTTCACAATGGTCGAAAGATGGCACAGTCAGATTGCCCTGAATCTGTTGGCATCACTATTGGATGCAAATCTTACTTGAAGTCTTATCTACTTACTTCTTGTGCATCTTACTTCAGTGCATGATTTTTGAATTGCAAAAACATTGAGATTTAAATGAAACCGTAACATGTCTACTAGAAGTTTTCAAGTTTGAAAGGCTTCTGCAACTCTTACTTGAAGTTTACTTCAGTGATATTCTTAATGGTAAAAACATTGAGATTTAAATGGAACTGTGACAAGTCTACTACAAGTTCTCAAATTTGAAAAAGTCTTCATTGGATGCAAATCTTACTTGAAGTTTCCTTCGGTGCATGATTTAAATGAAACTGTGACATTCTACTAGAAGTTCTCAAGTTTGAAAAAGTCTTCATTGGATTCAAATCTTACTTGAAGTTTCCTTCAGTGATATTTTTAATGGTAAAACTTTAAGATTTAAATGAAATTGAGACATGTCAACTTGAAATTGCCAAGTTTGAAAAAGTCTTCATTGGATGCAAAGCTTAGTTGGAATTTTCCTCAGTGATTAATGGTAACGCTATTAATCCGGTATTTAATTGCCATTGAGACATGCATGTTTACAGAACTATAAATAGTGAATTTAAAAAAGTATTCTAAATTTATTTTTCCTTATCGAAATTTTATTCGATCTGCTGTCTATATGAAATAACAGGGCTGGTAATAAGCAAAACATACATATAGCAATGCATTTTCATAGATCAGGCAAATTTGCTTTGAAAACTGGAAAAGTCAGGGAAATTGAAAATTTCATTTCTGGGATGAACTCTACTTGTGCTATTGTGTTTCGAGTGATTTCCGAAATTCCTCGTAACGTCAGTTGATTTGAACCTAATTTTGGGTGGGGTTATTCTTAACCTTAGTGACTGTTGGGGGGGCAGGTGTCTTCCTTCTCCCAAACAATGGGGCGTGAGTCATCCCATGCAGGAGTCCAACGGCGCACCGGAAACAGCGTCGGTGAGTCAGTGGCGCCACCGAACAATGAGTTCCGGTGGAAACTGTCCGGGGGTTGGCGCGGCCATCGAAATTAGCATTCGGGGAAGGGGTCGTGACCCGAGCGGGGTTCACAATGGCCCACGCGCACTCATAAATAAACACGGGCTTTTTGCCACCGAGACTCGTTTCAATTTTAACCTTGGCTGAAACCCACGGGAGACAATGGACAATAATTCAACGGGGTCGAGCATTTCAATGCGATCGCAATTACGTAAGGTTTAGCGCCTGCTTTTATTGGCATCGAAAATAACAGAATTTGGCCTTCGCGACATTCAGGGTGGGCTCCGATATGGATAATGGAGGAGGGACAAAAAAAAGGGCGATGCTATTGCCAACTTCCAGGATTTTTTAGCTGGATTTTTGAGGTCGGGAAACGTCTGGGGCGAAGATATGCGAGAAAATGGCATAAATACGTGTCAGGCTAAGAGTGAGCTTTCCATTCTGCCCTCTATAGGCATTGTAGAGCAGATTTACCACTTGTCTACTGCTCCTTAATGTTGACATTCTCCTAAAAATTATTCTAGGAATCCTCATATACAGTGGCACCAAAAAGTATTGGCAATAAATAAAAACTGAAATATACATTTCGTGTACGACGAATTTCTTAAAACGACATGTACGTATCATGAAATAGTCTCATTAAGTGTAACTATTGAGTGATCCACATGTAAGTTATAAATTCATCATAATTTGTATTAAAAAAACGGCGCGAAATTCAAATTCGCACATGCCAGAATTCCAATTCGCGGACGCGCTATTCATGGTTTTCATCAGAAATTAAACGACATTTCTACATGTATAGCAAACAAAGAGATGAGGTTCCAAACGTCCACCAGATGGCAGAGTGAAAAAGCGCACTCTTAACCTGACACGTAGTTTAGAATCTGGTAAGAAAATGTCTGCAAAATGCTATGTTCGATTAATCTTTCGATGACGTTTGCCCCCTACTTTGAAGTACTCCAGATTCGCCTTCGACAATTTCACCCTGACTAATCTGACGCGAAATCAGCCCGATAATTTGTCCGAATGAATTTTTCCTGATGCAATTCATATCATCTTTTTTATTCGATATCCACTGCCCCCACCTCTTTTTTTGGAGGCCAAAAATAGATAACAAATTCGATGGTATATGAAACATGCGATGTACATGTACATGTACCGTATGCGATTTATCTCACTAGGCTTTACGTTAATAAGGTCAGACAAGGTCAATTGGATGCATTAAAGCGTCCGATGTGTTTCGAACGCGCAAATTATATAGCATGTGACCCCTTAAGAGGTCACCTGACTTTTTTTTTTAAAAAACCGTTTTCAATGCGAGTGAATCCGTATGGTTCCTAAGTTTCTCATTTCTTCATAAAACGCCTCTTGAGTCCATTTTTTATTAAACCCTTTTATTTAAGTCGACTGGTTTGGCGTGACAGTCTTCCGTTTCCTCTTTTTTTATAGTATTTTTAAAATATTTTGCTACAATAAATCCTGGAGTACTGAAATTGGATAGACAGGTTCAATTCGCGGAATGGTTATAGATTATAATTGAAATTTTATAGATTAAGGTAATTCCCTTCCCGTGTTTATTGGCTATCGGAAACGTAAAAAACCCTTCGATACTGTGGCCTAGCCCCGATTTCGAAACATACGCGTGTCTGGTTAAAATACATTCGAAAGCGAGCAAATTGGAAGCTCGAAAGCGCCCAGGAAAAGTATATTCGAAATGTATGTGTTTGGCTTGTCATTCGCTTTATCACATATTCGAATCGTACATGTACGCGTGCGCCTGTTACAACCTTTCATTTAACTTGGTATAGTTATCCAATACTAATAATACCACATCATGAATAATTATTTTTCATATAACTAGTGTAAATTACTACGATTCGTAAACAAATTTGTTTGTGCGAGTCACCGGAACGTAAGCTTTAACGACACTTTAACCGTTCCCCATATCAATATTATTATTTTTTGAAAAAACGGGAGCAATGACCTAACTTTTGCCCAAAACGTGAATGTATAACTCTATGACCGACCGAGTATACTATTGTATTATATTCACGAGTTTTATGACCAAAAGAGCAAAGGAAAAAATGTGCGTGGCTTTTGGATGGTTGTCACTGGTGACGATTATACTGAAGTGACCTCCATTATGCAATGGCGAACTGTTGAGACTGGCTGTAACAATGTTAGTTTTATGTAATTTCCGCGCAGCTGCGAAAATAGGACGGAAAAAGCGTTCCATCAATTTTGGTCTTTTTTCATCTTTCTGAGCGACGTCTAATGGCTCCCCCTTCCCCCTTCAATGGGGCTATTGTGGCTGCTGCTCCACTACCAACCACCAACGTGAAGACTTTGGACTGGCGAATTTACATCTGTCAGGTTTAACGCCAATTATAGTTGACGAGAGTGGCAAATAAATGTGGTTTCCTCATTTTACGCAACAAACATGAATGAAACGTCTCGGTTATAGCACGAGTGCTTGTAGAATAATTTTCAACAAATCAGTTGATAGGAAAGATCATATCAAATAGCGAATTTACTAAAGTGAATACCATGTCACTAAGAGCAATCAAATCTTATCGTATTTTTAGTGAAGAGTTCGTGTTCTACTCGAGTAAGTAGCGGTACGTTCAGTCAAATCAGCCTGAATGCCGTATTCCAGACATGTTTTGTTATAAAAACATCGTTAAATTAGAGAATATGAGCTATGAACGTTTCTTAGAGTTCCCCCTTCAACCAATATAAAGTAAAAAACCTGCTCTTAACTATAATGCTTTTAATCAACATGGTCGTTAATTAGGACGATATATTTTTTGAATTTGTTTAATAAAGGAAGTCTCACAACATTAAAAGATCTGGGATTTCACTTTTAAGCTGGATTTTTCATTAGGAGTATGGAGAAGCTCGGAATTCATATTTTTTGGAAAATTTCGACATTGCCGTCATGAAACCAAATATTTGAAAGAACCAATCTGCCATATTGGGGTTTTCTTTTATTGTTCAAAGGGCAACTTCACCTAAAAACCACAGTACGTGCCATACCACGATTACGCGCCATAATCGAAATGTTAAATACCATCGGGAAGTTAGTAAATCCCCTAACTTTTTGGAAAAAAATTCAAAATTCCCTTGACTTTTCCAGGATCTGTGGGAACCATGTGTAAAGACGCATTACTTTTAAATCATGGGCAGCAAACACGTGTTGTTATAAATATGAACAGTTTATTAACTGTCAACCTGATTTTTTTTCTCTTCATAAGTATTTACATCTGCAAATGCAATTAACAACAAAAAATTATTTTTTCATAAAAACGTTAGTTACACTTGAACTGAACATGCTGATACTGCTTCTAAAAAAGCGCTTTTACTAACAGTGACACACTTAATTATTGAACGCTACATATCGCGAGCAAAGTGTAATCACCATTTTTACCACGTGACAGTCCATGAATGGTCGAAAATAACTCATTTCCTGCTTATGACATTTGTGATTCGGCATCAATGTTTCAGGATGGTACATGGAACCTTTACAATGGAAACGGTCACAATGAAACATGGTTGCTTAGTCACTGGGAAGTGAAATGGGTTCTATCGAGCGTGTAACATGCAGTAACATAAGGTGTACACTGTTGGACGAATTTGCAGGCGTCCAGGACCAGTGGACAGTTGGGTTGGTTAGCTGGATTAAGTCAGTGACGTGCAGCGCCATCTGCTGTCGACTTTGGGAAGCTTCTGCCTTGGCTTCTGAAGGGGAAATTGTCCATGGAAGGTTTTTTCTGGTAACCTCATCATTGGATATCTTGAACGTTGTTGTTGTAAAACGTGGGTGTAATTCAGGGGGGGAAAACATTGAAAAGCAACTACTGGACGGAAGCACCTTCTGAATGTTCATAAACGTCCGAATCAATTCTGTTCGAGTGTAATAAGGCTGCGAACCAGTTGGTTAACAACGACTGGCGGTCAATAAGGGCAGAAGACTGTGTTTAGGGCAACGTGCCACATGGCCTCCGTGCCATAGGAAGCTATCCATCACCCCCGAAAACCCCTTAGAAACTGAACGGGAAAATCGAAGTCTTTGACTCCACCGAAAACTTGCGCAGGGGGTCCAGGGGTCTGCACTACGTCTCCGCGCCACTCTTGACAACTTAATGGTACCGAAACGCGTGACAAAGCCTAACAATTTCCAATGGAAACAAATTATGAACCCGTGAGTAACGCCATGGCTTAATGTTGCCTCCAGGGGTCAGGGGGTCAGGGACGGAATCTTGTATACTTTCAACCGATACGATATGGGACCAACGAGAGATTGGCCTTTAGTTTACGACAACGTAGCTCAGCACTACGTTATTTTTTTGACACCAGTGCAATTTAAGATCTGCACATATGGTTGTAACCCCTCGCGTGGTGCTCATCCCCTTTCCTTTTAAAATGTGGAAAATAAATGGAAAATAAAAGCAGAAAGATTAAGGACATATTAAATAAACGCCCTTGATTGACAAAACCCATGCAAGCTACTGTATAAGGATCATATTTGTGGTCATACCTTTCTAAGTGAAACCTTACTATAACAACTACTTCTTTTGCTTTAGGGATACTGATAATTGAAGACTTGGGTGACATGACGTTAATTCCTACATTATAAGGTTTCAGCAAAATAGTACACAAATGGTTTATCAAATAATGGAAATATTAACAGAATATTAGCAAAATTACTAGATTTGAACAGTTGCGAGTATTACGCCTTGTCCACACCTAGGGAACATTTCCTAGAAACATGGTTTCTGGAAACATTTGCTCAAAATGTTTCCAGAAATCATGTTTTTAGGAAACGTGTGTTAGGTGTGTACAAGGCTTCAGAGGAAGGTATGCATATGGATTTCTTACTCAAACATCTCCAAAACGATGTGAAGGTGTCATTTCAAATGCGTGGCTTAAAATTCAATTTGATAATGTTCAATTAAGTTGGATTACCAGCCAATTCCAAGAAGGATTGAAGCTGTATTTAGGATAAAAACACCAAAAAGATAAGTATCCTATATACACATGTAAAAAAAAATCCATTATTTTATCTAAAATAGGACATCAGAGAGTGGGCTTGGGGGTTCAATACTCGAGTTTATGATGGACGTCGTTTATGCACAGCCCCTAAGTTATTAAAAAAGACAGTTCGAATCACAATTCAAAATGGAGCGTGAAACAACTTCAGCAAAATAGTAGACAAGACATTTAAATGATGTTGGTGTTGTATCCATGTTAAGAAAAATCTCTAGATTTAAACAGTTTCCATCATCTTCAAAGCGACTCTAAGGTGTTATTTCAAATGAATGGTTTAAAATTCAATTTGAGAATGTTCAAAGTTGGATTACGAGCCAATTCCAAGATTGTTTGTAGCTGTATTTAGGGTAAAAAATGTCAAAAAGTATTATTTCCATTATTTTGCGTAACTCCTGTTTATACAGGAGTAGAATAATGCGTTCAAGAAGAAGGGTTGGGGTCGTTTATGCTCTTCCCCTATGTCCTTAACAAAGACAATTCTAAATTATCACAATTCAAAATGGAGCGTGAAACATCATCGAACATGCTCTTTCAACTTAAAAACTAAATAAAACTGCGTCACAAAATCAATGCTCAACATTTCATTATTGGGCGCTTGATTCTCTTCACTTTCCTTCTACTTTCACAAGCTTCCCCATTTATATAACTATATTTTTGCCAGCCTATTTATTATGTTTAGACCCAGTGTTCCAATTTTACGACTGGAATGTCCGCTGCTACCATGCATCAAAGAATGTTGGGTTGTATTTCGAAACATTTCGTTAAATTTGTCCCGTTTTTCCCAATATGACCGTTATGACCATAGGTGGTCAGCAACCCAATTTTGGATCGAAGGTCCAAAACCGCCGGTCCCCCTTACGTACAGTAAGCGCATACTCACCATACGCCCCGCTCGCTAACGAGGATCTCCGCATGGGTTGGCGAGGCGCCCCGGATCGGATTTCGTAATTTTGTTGGGGTTAGGCCAGTCGTCCATCGTTTCTAATTCTTTCTTTTCTTGGTTGGTCCAGTCGTTCGATCCTGTCTACTTCACTCACTCAAGGAGGTTGTGATGGATTTCCAAATGCGGCATCACAGCCAGGCTGAGTGAATCCAGTAAGGCCAGGCAAGGGATCCTCTGAATCCTCTGGAGGCAGATGCAGTATAATGTACGTCTTACCTCGGGCTGGACACGACGAAAACTGCGCAATCCTTCCTCACAACTCACCACTCGCTAACAAGATTCCCTCGAAGATCACATTTGCCCATTTCCGATTTCCTGCGCCCACTTCCCCCCGTCCCTCTTCGCTTTTCAATTTGAATAACTTTTATTTCAACCCCCCGTAATGTTGTTTTCATAGCCGTAAAATGAGTGTCGCCTTCCATTGATTAGGGGGCCCTAAAATCACTGGCTTTTCGGTGAATTCACCCCCGGATTAGGCGGTATAGGACGCGTCATAAAATCCGAAATTTGCAGGATGGTAATTTACAGGGTGGTCCCCTTAATCATGAGACTGTAAGTTTTTCCTCGCAACTTTCTCACGAGATTCAGCATCTGTCGTCTCCATTCTGAACGGAAACACTTTGAGTGTTCAGTTTTGCTACATTCGAGGCTCTCGATGGGGATGTGTGATTGGGGCTGGGTCGGGGTGTTTGTTTACGCTTTGAGCGAGACATTATAAGCGCTGGGACATGGGGTTCAATCGCCATGGTTACCGTAAACAATGTCGCTAATGTCCGAACACTTAAGGGGTGCTCTTCTTGTACAGGGTGGTGGTGCTAGTGCATGTGTTAATGAAATGCATTTACAGGGTTCCCAATTCTCGAGTCGATTTCGCTGCCAACTTTTCGGCCGTTTCCCTGACGTTTTACATGATGTTTGTTTAAACAAATAAGAAAAATAAATGATTTTATCCCGAATTTTTATACAACATGTTAATTAATCAATTGCCAGATGCAAACTATTTCAATTTTCCTGACATTCCTTAGCATTTCACGAATTTTCACGATTCCCCTGACATTTCTTGACTTTCCAGAATGTGGGAACCCAGGACCAAATTTTTGACTTTCACAATTTAGGCACGCCCAACGCTGCAAAATTAAAAGCAGTTGGCGTGACTAATTTTGAAACAGCTAATTGAAAATTGCAACCTGAAAAAAACACAACGTTGTGAAAGTCTAAAATATAGCCCCTGCATTAGTCAGTTGTTTTTCATTATTGAATCAATGGCTGCATGCGGCACGCGAGGCCTGGCGCGTAAACCGGTGCACGTGCTTTGGCGGAAAAGGAACGAAAAGAAAATTTTCTAGAATGGGAATTCTAGAACTTCTAGAACGTCGGCTTCCATTTTAGGAATGCATGTTACATTGCGCAGTTTCAGTCGTTGGAGCTACAGCCTGTGGTTGTGTGTTTAGTTTGCTATCGTTTCGGCCATGCAAGTTTGGCATTTACATGTACAGTACATCTCTAGTGCGTTTCGTCCAAATTAGCTGATGAAGGAAAGCCAATTAAGGTAATTGGGATTTGTAACCTGTTTTGACTGAACAAGCATTGTTGATATCGACTGAATCGATGTCGTCACTGGCCATATTCTGATGGAATTTGATCGATGTAGTAACGACAGATAACGGGCGTTTATGAGATTGTTTACAACTTTAAAAATTAATAACATGACTTCTAATTAAAATACAGGAACATGCTTTGGTTCACAACTCAATTTTTGGGTCCTGTCCACTTCGACATGTGCACCTCTGGCGGCAGGAATCGGAATTTCAAGTATCTCCATTGAACAATGAACAAGACAGCATTTCCCATCAATTGGGGCAATTACATTGGTCATTCTGTTTGGTATACCACATGAACCAAAGAATGTTCCTTGATTTCAATTAAAACCCTTGATACTGTATTAATTTTTAAAGTTGTAAACAACATATATGACGATGCAGGTTTGGTCAATTTTCCTTCCCGGAAAGACGTCATTTCTTATTCGACTAAGCCATCTTAAGTAGTTTGTGGTGTAACCGTTTATTAGGGTTGTGGTCAAAAACGAACAGTTACTACATGTACAGTATAGTTAGTTAGAATGATACAAATAGCTTGCAAATGTGGGACAGACATGCTAAAATAAGAGAGCAGGGACTCTTGTGAAAGAATGGAAATCTGGAGATTTCTTGACCCACGGCGCGCCGTTTAACAACGATTTTCTATCACTTTTTCTCGGAAATTTATGGGGTTGCGAATGGCTGACCAATAAGCTGTTTGAGGATTTAAATCGTGTTTATTCTACGATCGCCAAGGATACGCGTCCGCGGGCCAGCAATAACGCATTTCCGTTGGCTTTTATTTATTTTCGCCCAATCTCGGTCAGCTAAAAAGCAAATAAACGCAGTGGGGGCGATTCGGGCAATTATCGAGGGTCGTGACCCCTAGAAATAATCCCGGGACGGACCACGGGCGGTGGCATCAAGGCCAGCTTACCATTTTTTGGAAAGTTTTACAATCGTTATGGTTTAGTTTTGATTTTTCTGAAAATGCTGCTAGCGACACCTGGCATACAGTATCAGGCATGTGGTCAGGTGGTATACAACTTTCACGTTTTTTTTTCACATGCAATTATATGAGTTTTTCACATTTTTCACGTGAGAATACCTGATTTTTTTCACCCAATATTATGAAAAAAATGGTTATTTCAAGAGCTATAACAGTGGTTCTCAAACTTCGGACAGCCACCCCCTACAATATTGAGAACGCCGTAGGTAATTTCTTTTTTACAAAATCCTAATTGAATGGGTGTAAATATGGTTAGGCATTTTAAGACTCGTCTTAGAAATATTAGTTTTCAAAAGAAAGCCGTAGGCAATATAAAAAAAACCGGATAAAAGTAATTCAATTTTAGTACCTTTTTTATGAAATTAAGGCCCTGCATGAATGGAGGGGAATTCCTTAGGTTTACACTGGATTTATTGTAAAATTCACTGATAGCTGATAACTAAGTGTCATTTCCCCCTCCCCCCAATTTTTAACATTTTTCACACAAGGGTGAAAAATTGAAAAAGTGACAACTTATATGAACATGTCTGCAGTACTGAAAATAATACAGGGTGGCTAACATTTTTTTCCAAAAAAAAAAATTGAAATGCAAGAAAAAAGAAGGTTGACAAACGAGATCTATTTGGCTCGGCGACGAAAAATCCATGAAATGATTGACGAGCAGCCGGCATTTGAAGGACTTAAGCTATTTAGCTGCATAATAAAACGTTTATTTATAGGCCTAGCCGATCCTAATTTAAAAATATTTTCAACCCAGTTTTTGTTTGTCTTTTTCGAAACAATTTTCTAGCGGATTTTATGCTTTTCTTCCTGGAGTGCAGGGGGGTACGGGAAGAAATGTTGGCAATGGCTAAGGTTTTTTAAGCTGTTTTTTCTTCTTCCCAAGGCATCTATCTCCCCGTTTTATTTTTTATTTTCATCCAGAAGTAGAAAAAATAAAACGCTTTATTGTGCTAAGAGAAGGACTTTTCAAGACCGTTGTGGAAACATTTCCAGAAGGGGGTCGACGAAAAGCCCCTGAACTCGAAAAAACCTAAAACGCTAAACAGACTCGGTGGCGCCGCGTGTGGCGTTAGCTTTCATTGCTTAATTAACCGAGGCAAAACAAAATTATCGAAGTTGTTCCTACGCATTGCAGAGTGGTCAAACTGGCCAGTCCCCTGTTGACCTTCACGATCTGCGCATTGTAATTCCAACACACTCCTTGATAACAACATATTGACGTACATGCAATGAAAGCGTTAATTTATCCAGCCTCTGATGACAGTTGTTAGTTCATATACACGAAATTATCGAAGATTTGTCCTTAACTATTGAAAACGGGTCGAAACAGAGTGATTACCAACTTGGAAAACTCAGGGAATTTTTAATTGAATCCTGGAAATTTTCAGTATGAAACATATTGTGTTTGTTCTTTATACTTCTGAGAAATCAACACAAAACTGATTGACCTGGTAATCGACTCCACTAGCATTTAGCATTCTAAATTAATCTGGATGCATCGTTGGTGATTTGGTTTTAAAAAAATTGAAAGTGCCGTCAATGTAGCCTTTGTAATTAATATTTCTGGGAAACGTTTTCCTGAGATTAAATTTTTGATGTAATACAGAGGTTTCCACTTTCTGGAAAGCCAGGGAATGTCAGGGAAAGGGAAAAGTGTCAGGGAATGGCAGGGCATTTGTGAAATTTGGAAAATGTCAGGGAAATTAAGATATTTTGCATCAGCCAATTGTGTTCCATAATGTGTAGTATTAATGTGTTGTATTAATAACAGCCAATTGAGTAATCTTTTTTTAAAATAAAAATTTAGGGTAGAATCTATCATTCTTTATACATGTAGAAGTTTGGATGAAATCCATCATTTTTCTTGCTTAAAAAAAATTGGGAAATGATTGTAAAGTTGTCACGGCATGTCAGGGAATTCCACTTGAGAATTTGAGTGGTAACCCTGCTGAATATTAATATTTCGAAATTTTCAAAATGGTCTAGAAATACATTATTGATGTTCTAGTTTGTATAAAAAATCCCTCAAATTTCTTTCATTATTATTGTTATAGCCAAACAAATTTCAATAAAACTATACCTTATAGCCATTATTTCTGATTTACTGGTAGTTTTTTGATGAAATGTTCGAAAAACCACCATTGAAGCATGTTTGCTTGGTAATGTTGACTAAAAACCTACCATTTGAGATGCAATTTCAAGTTTACATATTATTAGTGCTAGATATTGTTTTCGATAAATTATGGCACACATTTGAATCGTTAAAATGTTTCTTGAACCTGGAAAACTCAGGTAATTTCGTTTAATTTTGCAGAACTTAGTAGTCACCATATGTTGAAATTGTGAGTTACGATGTGAAGAGACACGAATGAATTGTCCACTCAAAAACACCATGCAAGCCTTAAACTTGAGCTTGATCACCATTCATCGATTACACTAACCGGAGTTTGGTGCAGACGGCTAGCTGCGTTCGTCCCAAGCACACGATATCCCATCAGGTTTGAAATGGACCCGGGTGGGAACAGAACCCCAGCCGACGCCTGCTGGCTCCTTTGAAAATTTCGCATTTCGAGTTAAGGTTAATGCAGCGTGTTTGGGAATTTATTACCCGAGTATGTTTATAACTGCGGGCATGCGTGTATTTATCCAACACGAAACGCGTCATAAATATGGCAATATTTATCAGTCGGTAATGCACCCCCTCCCCCGCAATTCCCTCCTCTAATTCACAGGGTGCATGGGCCTCGACAGTAAACACCAAGCCAGTATCCTTCCGCTTTCACCAAAAGTTGAAGAAAAAAAAGAAAAAAAAATCCACCACCACCACCTCATTTAATTAAGCCATAATTTAGGAATTTCGACTATGATTTATCGGTCGTGCAGGCAACTCGTAAAGTTGCAAGCCAGTAATAAAAATATTGGCGATGCACAAACAACGCTATAAATTTCAGGATCGTTATTATTATTCCTGAGAAAGCGATGGGATTTTGGGGGCTTTTTAAAAGAGGGCGGATTTCCTCTCGAGATTTCGGTTTTCCGCTTGGTCCGAAGGATTTTCTGATTTTCCTCACACGTGTCCATCCGCCATATTGTATATCTCTGTTGACCATCAGAAAATCAGATTGGGGGGCATGGACCTAACCCAACAACCGAATTCTAAACCGGGAAACGCAGTCTGGCAAGATTGGGCTGCTTGTGATTCAAGCAGATTTCTATCGAAGAAAATAAACTGTTGCCCCGTTGCTTTTCTGCGTCATCGTTAGATGGCGCCACAGTCTCTGTGATGTCCATAGGTGCTGCTCATAAACGACGTCCATCGAAACGCCGACTTTTAAAGGCCCTACTTCCGCCACCCCTCGCTTGGATGTTTTATACTACAAGATGTTGAAAACACTCGCAATAGACATTTCTATATTCCTTTATTAATATGGTGATAATTTACCTTAAGTTCAGCCTGAATACTTATTAGAATTGAATGGTACTTGTTTTGAACACTGTAAACACTGTGTGAACATTGCTTGTGCAAGAACTGAAGAGCATCTTCATGTTTCTTTAGAAGTGTTGAAGTAAGATATTTCCAACTCACTCTTACTCCATCACTTATAAAAAACTTGAAGATGTTCTTGCCAAAAAATACAAAAAAATTCTATATACACTTTTCAAAACTTATACGGTTCAATTCTAAGAATCAATGCCTGCTCGTGCTGACAGGGAAGATGTTGAAGATCATTGCTGCTCTTCAAACCATGTAACCAACACCAGCAATTTTACACCCCATTGTGTTAAATTTCAAATTATTTCGTCAACCCCACTGGCTATTTTCCTGATGAAATCGTATCTGTGTGCTGTGATAAATACTGTAGGTAATGTTATTGGAAGCAAAATTTAAGAGATTCCAAAGTGTTTTTTAAAGTTAACTCTTTGTCATACTTATGGCAAATGATTCCTGTATAGTGCGAAATATCAATAATTCCTACATTTCAAGACCGTTTCCGATACTTTGACAGAATTCTTGAAAATTCGTAAAAATGTTAGGGAAATTGAGATAGTTTCCAAGTTTTGGGATAAAATCTATCATTTTCCTTATTTTTTTAAAACAAAATTTCGTGTACATTGTCAAGGAAATGACTGAAAAGTTGTCAGAGAATGTGAGGGAAATTGACTTTAGAATTTGAATGGGAACTCTGCTTTACCAGTGGTCTCGATTTTATTTAATTTGTTATTTTTATGCTGTTTCACTACAATATAATTTGCAAATATAGTATTTTAAGACTCGTTCATGGTATGTGAGACTCAATATCATATGGGACGAAATACTCAAATGTTTACACCCACGATTACATTATTTTCATATTTATTAAATATTTGACGATGGGGTGTATTCCGCATCATTCCATAATGCTCTCAATTGCTGTTTTTCTCCATGTAGAGCAATTCCATTGGCGCCACTGGCGAAACACTTTCTAACCTTAACCTAATTCAGCATCACATTAAACTGACGAGGGCAAATACGAGCTCAGTGAACGTTAATACCGCACTTTCAGTGTAATGGTGACTACGTGTGCTCGTGCAAGAAGGGGGTGGTCATTTTGTTGCGGGAAATATCGTGCACCTGGCACTTACATCATACTGGGCTCATACATGTACATGTAGATGGCAATGCGCTCGTTTGAAAAAGTGGACCAAATTCGGACTTACCTCCACGTGAGGTCCACTTTGGGCCACTTGACGCCTTGCAGGGCGTATCGTTTAGTCCTATTCGACATGGATTCTTTGTGCGGGTCGTCCCTATTGCCGCACCGTTTCCGTTTCATTAGTTGCAAAGTCCTTTCGTCCAGTTGTCCCGTTTCCGGAATATTTCCGAACCTCTGCATCACTTTGATGGCTTCCATCAGTTGAGCTTCCGTCCGCAGGTTTCCGGTCTCGATGTCGGACGCCGGCAAATATCCAAATTTCGTTAAATATGTCTGAAAACGAAAGGAAGAAAAGTACACGTAAGATTACAGATATTTCACAGAGCACAATCATCAAAGATTGCTTGGGAATGGACAGGTCTTAGCTTGGAACTTGTACAGGGTGAGGGAGAAATTTTAATCCTGTTTGAAAATACATGTATAAGCAGTGGTATCGGTATAATCTGATGAATATTGAATAGAATTAGGACGCGTTAGGATATCAAAAATCATTTGATACGCCAGTTTCGCTGTATTGGTCAGTGAAGCACGAGTGAACCTACAGCTAGTGCACAGTCCAATACTGTTGAATTAGTGATATGCATAATTCAAGACTTTGAAATGAATGACTTCATTTTGAGAATTAGTACTCTTAAGGCAGACTTGGTGACTGCTCTGCCATACTGCATGCAAAACAATGCAATAGGACACCAACCCTGGCATGCCAGACATTTGAAAAACATTACAAGAGTGCCTGGCCGTCTGGAAAAACGCGGTAAAGTCAGGGAAATTAATTCGATCTCTACAAGTCAAGAAATTCGTATAATGTCTGGAAATTTTTGTGTGGCACAACAATTTTAATTGGTAAGAAGTCTATTGACTTATAGTGGCAATACATGTAGCTATCTGACATCCATTATTTCTGGCAGTTAATTTCTATACTTCTGAAGTTTTACAAATGGCCTAAAATGCATCAATGATTGGTGATCAAAAAGCCAAGTCAGCCTCTGATTTCTAGCACATAAAATAATTAAACATTGTTTTTTAAACCTAGAAAACATGGAAAACTCAAGGAATTTCATTTCACCATGTGAAAGGAACGTAAAAACAGCACGCAAATGGATTGATTACTTCATGGATTTTAAAAAAATGGGAACATGAATACAACACTTTCCATCTTTGATGTGAAAATGTGTTAGATCTGTAAAAAACCTGGTTTAAATTGTCTGGAAATTTTGGAAAAAAGTATCTGGAAACTTGCAATCTTTTGTGGACTCAACTTTTCCAAATCAAAAACTTTATACGGGAACCATCGATTAACAGTGAAGATGAGGTCATAGGTCACACTCGATAGTATAGGATTTTCGGTTTTTGGTAGTTGGTTGACTGAAACGGCAGTTGTCAACCAATTACAATGGCAGTTTTCGAGATAGTTGTAATAGTCATAGATTTTTCCCTCACCCTGTATTATAAGAAACTGGAACAGCTACAGTACATCAGTTACCAGACGTGTTGGGGAAATTAACGTTTGGATTTGTCAACACTAAGGGGCTGTTCGTTAGTCATTGATTAAATGTTTATTTCAATTTAACGGGTCAAAATGCCTCTTATGTCGTATCTGCAATTTGCATGTTTAGATTAAAAATTGGCAGCTTTATAGTCTGGCAGTTTATCCCATTCCTGAAAGTATACGGAAGCGGGTATTCGGCGACAAAATCTGCCTCGATATATACTGAAATTTAGATAAAATTGTAAAGGAAATGATCAATGAAGGAAATTTAAAAAAAAAATCAGTGACAGACGACGTTTGAGCCTCGCGGATAAGTGATTACGATATAAAAACGGTCGAAATTTAAGACAAGTGGAAATACTTAAGTCAGATATAAAGATTATTAGTCGAATGTAGGACGATGAACTGAAAGTGACGAGCGCCGCTTACTACGCTCCAGATTAATTTATAATTTGGGTTCGAAAGGTCAAGTTTGTGCCAAAGCTCTTTTGTGGTTTCACTCTCGTACGAAACGCGAGACCGAGAAATAAGACTTCTGACGCACCCTATACTTTACATTAGTTCTTTTAATATGAGAATACTTTAGCTGATCGAGCGAAGTAGTTTATGAACGCTCTCATTCGGGTGCGATAGTCCGGGTAAACGACCACCTTGTGTTTTACCATGGGGTGTGCTGTATGTAATTATCCTTGTGGTAATTAGCAAGTAGGTGTTAATTTCCCTATCATCCTTACTAGTTTTCTTCTTTTGTGCGAAAGTAATTATGCGGATTTACAACCTAGGCAGACGAAAAACAACGCTGATGATATGCAATAAAACAACGAAACAACCTCAATAAACTAAATGATGTACTGACAATAAGAAGTCTTGTCTTCTTAGAATCCATCTCGACCATTATAGAAAGAAATTGATTGGTAGAGAAAGCGTTCCCCATTTCTTTAAATGGTGGAAAATTACGATTTTCCATAGAGGAGGTTCAAGTATTACAGTATGTCATCCCCATCTCCCTGCATTGTCTGAAAAAAATGTCGAATTGATAAAAACTTATGAGAATTGGGGAAAAACGATGGATATTAATCACACCAGTAGATTTTCCAAACTGGATAACAAATGAAGGTTTTAAGTAAAAATGATGGATTTTAATCACAGATATAAATTTTCCAAACTGGATGACAAATAGCCGGTGGTTTTGAACCCAAATTTTTATAATACAAAATGAATTTGGAATCCAAGAATTAATAATACTAATGATTCTGTTATTATAAACATGGTTTTTCAAATTGTTATTGTTTTTGAAGGTGACAATGCAATACAAATCCACGTTGAAAACGTAACAGAACTTAAACAATGGAACGTTGTTATTTCGATGACACAGCCTTGGTGGTGTTTTTTAGTTACTACTACAGTAGAACATTAATAATATGGCAATGTGTCATCCACCCCTATACATGTACCTAAATAGCGCATTGTTGCCAATGCGTTTTAATTCACACCTTTGGGAAGCTGAGTGTTTCATCCTGTCCACGACCCCTCAATTATTCAAATTGGTCACGCTAGGGGCACCACGTGTCACTCGATACAACAATGCTCCTGGTTTGGAATATATTTTTAACGTTCCGGTGAAGCCTTCAGGGATCCCCCATCCCCTACCCCTTCCGGTGGCTCCTATCGTAAAACCTGGTTTCCTTCACCCCTTAGAAATATGACTTCCGTTCGAGAATCGGTGACGTCACCGACCCTGCAGTCAGTTCGTCTTGAGCTGACCAGGTGTTGCATGCCAAGACGCGTCAGTGTCAAAGGGGAAATTTAGTTTGTTCATTATAAAATGAGTCTGGAGGGGCTAGTGTCCCCCTAAGTCAGACATTCGAATTTTTCACTTCCTGTTTCTCAGATAATCCTAATGGAAATGGCTTCCTTGAGGATGTCACCAAAAACAGAAGATAAAACCAATGTGCATAAAATTTCCCCTGAAAATGTCATGAAATGACAGGGAAGTTGAGTTAATTTGCATCAGCCAATTGATTAGTCATCATCTTTTTTATAATAATTTGGGATAAAATCCATAATTTTCTATTTTTTGAAGAATCTCATGTAAAATGTCAGGGAAACTACGGAAAAGTTGTTTGGGGATGTCTGGGAAGTTGATATAATTTGTATCAGCCAATTGATGAATCTCATGTAAAATGTATGACTGCATATGGTGCATGAAATTTTCCTTGAAAATGTCCAGGAATGTCGGGGAAATTGATATAGTTTGCATCTTTATTAGTTGCCCTCTTTTATACAATTTGGGGTAACATACTTATACATGTACTAGTATATCATTCTTGGAATTTCAGTGGGAAGCCTGAAAGAATTCAATAAAAGTACTCTTAA